>MQUG01000814.1:0-13531 GCA_007213375.1 Steinernema feltiae | reverse complement strand
GAGGAGCACAAATTCGCTATGCACGCGTTAAGTACAGAAATAATTCTGACCGTGGTCTATGAGAAAGACGTCAAAAGTTAAAGTATCGGAAACATTATATTGATCTCTATTGTCATGAGATATAGCAGTGTTTACAAGGAATGGTTGTTTTTTGCTTTTTAAAAGTAAATTGTTATGTTTATGTTTCACGACAGCCAACACATCAAAGTTTTCGCGCCGCTTAAATTAAACTTAAATTAAAATTTCATTAAACTTTGATCAACGTTTTTTTTTTATATTTAGAGCAATTGTTTTGTAGAATGTTCATGTTGCAATCACAACCCGTTATGATGGTAAAACATTAAAGCGTTTAAAAAAATTCATTTTTGCATTGTTTTAAAAATTCTTTTACAAAAAGTTTTTGAAATATTTTACAATTTTTGTTCCAGCGAACAAAGAAATCAACCATTGTTTCAATCATTACTTTTAATGAAATCAAATTTTGAACTGACGTCCCACTTACAGGAGTTGCTAAATGAGCTTGTAGAGTAGTTCATAACGATAATTGCACTGCCAAAACGTTGTGAGGCGAGCGTAATTCATCATAAGAACCACATAATTTTGCGTGGTCAACACTGATTACCGTCTCAAACAGTATTCAGTGTTTTAGATTTTCTGTTGGTGAAGCATCTCTATTGTCATTCAATTGCCCGATTTCCTGACGCGGCGTGCAAAATAATTTTTGAATTGAAAACGGACTTCCCTTATTTTACAATCCTATTTTTTCCAGAAAATAACGTTTTTTTTTGTTCGAATTTGTGAATATAACTTCACTTTTCATTTTAACGTTTGTTAGCTCACAGATCAACCCAAAGCAAACACTGTCTTCGTACGATAACATGGTTTTTATAGCTTTTATGCTAATCGCTGGTGCCTTGTCGTGACCAGCACGACTTCGCCGCGCCCGCGTTTTAGCACATCGCATTGTACCGCCTATCAGCCCCGATTGGCGCCCCGATATGTTGCATATAAGCGTGATTTTCCGTGTAATCGAGAACTTGAATAAATGTGATCTCCACGGTCGTCGTCTCCCTCTCCCTGTGCGATCAAGATATGCTCTTTTTTGTAGATAGATTGACTAATACAACGTTGAACTATTTTACATGTTTTCTATTTTACTATTTTTGCAGCTCGAAGAAAGCCACTTGAACTGACAAAAATCAAGCTACTACTCGTTTTCTTAGTCGCTTAACAGTAACATCTCTAGTGGCTGGGTTTCCTCAATTTTTGAGGTGTGATCGCCATTGTTGTGCAGTTAATACAAACTTAAAAAACACTTACGCGAACGCTGTGTTCTCCTAAATCAACGGGAATTGGTACTGGTTGCCCTGAAACATTTCACGGTGATTTTGCAGAAACTAGGTAGATTGGTTCCTTACAAATCTATTGAGTTTTCACTTAGCCTTATTATAGACCTAATTGCATTTGGTGTGAACAGTAATTTTTGAGATCTTGAGTTTTCAATGAGTTTTCAGTTCATATTCATGCGTATTTGCACATCCACTACTGTAGCTTACACCCCGGCATATGCTAAACCACAGATTTCCATATGTTTTGTTAAATTGTCACTAACAAAGATTTTTACACTTTTCATAGTCCGCAGGTGAGCATTGTTACAACCAGTGCTAGTCATCCACGGTCTAAAACCATCTTTGAATCAATATCAGTAATCGTAATTTCGTTTTGTAAATTTCGTAAAAAAACATGATTTTTGAAGTTTTGAATCAAATCAACATGGTTTTTGTGAGTTGTGCATCAAAAAGTTCTAGATCTGCCGTTAATTTGAACGGATCAGGCGCTTCTAAGAAACTGTGCAAAACGGTTTGTCCCTGCTTATCTTTTTGTCCATTTTCGACTAAATCTGGATTTCGGCTTCTCGATTTCTTGATAGTTAAATGAACAATTTCTTTGAGCGTGGACGATTCAGATTGTGCTGCTTTGTGGCTTTTTATGTTTTAGGCACTCACTTTTAGCAGGCAAAGAGTGTTCAACGCTCAAAAAATGGTCTTTCCGGAATCTGCTGTGAAACTAGAAATGTTGTTTTTGTTTTGTTTTGAAACTAGAAGCGTTGAAGTTGTTCCGCTTTCTTGAGCAACAGTTACAGCGTTGTGTGTGTACACGTGAACATACGAACAACTATTCTTGCTTTTTTAAAGTGATCAAAAGATACTGAGCTCAGTGTGAGTTAGAGGACATTTTGTTGATTGAACAAAGCAAAAAGGATTCAGTCACTTTAAACTGACAGAGTAGAAACTTTAATTGTACGAATCACCTTCAATTGTGTGGTCGTAAAAGAGTCATTCGAAAGAAATGTTTACTTTTGTTAACCAAACGATAATTTGCTCCATTTTAGTGCTTCATAGCATCCTTTTGTGGTGAAGTGAATTTTTGTTAAAGTTAATGTCGAAGAACGACGAGTTTAAAAACTATCTTCCAACCTTCCAATCTTGTCTTTCAATCTTCAACAGAGAGTGTCTAATTCTAATTCTGTTGTTCATACAACTACATTGGCATTTTACGTGGTATTTCACCTATTTACTCTTCAATTGAGTACACCAGCTACCAAGCTCCCATGGTCACTCACAATAATTTTCACATTTTTGTATAATTACACAGCACATCAATTTATTTTTACGCTTGCACTAAATTTTTGGGGCGTAGCGACCAAGAAAACCTTCTACGGTGATTTTTATTCAGATATTAGTTTATTGGAGTTACAACCGCCATTTCACATACTACTAGTTGTTGTTATTCTTAGCTTTTTTGTCTTCGTAGCCTGAAAAGAAAAGCTCGTATGGCAAGCTTAATTGAACTAGAAGCGGTCAGCAACTAAATCGATCGAAACGCGCTGATCTGAACTGTTGATTTCGAGATCGGCAAAGTCGCGCTCGTAATTCGATTTTTTCAATTGGCGCAACGTAATATTTCATTTTCCGGTCAAAATTTTGATTTACTTTTACTTTCTTTTTGCATTCTCAGTATTGAGGATCATGCACAATGAATATCTTCCTGCTATAAACGTTCATTCATTATTTTTTGATCCCGGAATTCTTTTTGTCTTTTTCGTTTGCTTGAAATTGGTCGTTTGACCGTTCTGTCGGTTTCAGGGGTTTCCATTATTTTCTTTCAGCTTTATTTTTGACATCTTGACGGATTCTTGCTTGACCACTTTCTGCGCGGAAAGAATGAAGTTTGCTGCTTAATTGTTTAAGGATTTCGGAACTCAAATCGAAAGTTGATTTTTGCTTCAGATACCGAAATGTCTTGTTTTATTGCTTGAGTTTTCAGGGTCGTAATTGCGCCGTGACACGAAGTCGCATTTATTACAATGCAACAGGGTACACATTTGCTCACGTTCCTCCATCACCTGCGAATCTGCTTCACACACGTTCCTAGAATATCCTCCAGTGTTTCTTTTTCTTTTAAGTTTGAACTTCACTATTCCCTCTCATGACAGTTGATTCAATTGCTTTTCCATTTTGCTCTTTTAATTCGAGTTGTGCTGAGTTAATGAACACGGTTTTGTGTCTAATGAGCCACACTAAAGCACTAGTTAATGACGTGGCTTGGGGTCTAACCCTCTTGGTTAGATCTCTCTAGGTTGGTGATCTCTAGGGGCAATCAAACAAACACTCAATTCTCTTGCCTCTACTCTCAGAACCATTACAGCTGTCAAATGATGAACAGTTCCGAGTTAAGCGTGTATCATCGCCACACTTAACCGAAATATTTAATCCACAGAGCTTGAAATAGTAGGCTTTAGGTGATCATAATGACAGTAGATTACAGACTAAAAAAGTGACAATTTTTCTGTGAACAGTTTAAGTTTCGGAAGCATGTTAACCAAAAATTATTTATGATTGACGCTTTCAGCAAGAACAAACCAATTCGTAAGAGGAGGCATTTGCTTTTTTAGGATTGAATTCATGATTAATTGCTTTCAAACTTACAATAGACGTTAAATAATGTTCAGAATTTTTGGTAGTCCTCAAAGTTTGGTACATCCACTGGTGACAGCAATGTGGAACTGTGGACCGCAGCCGAATTGTTTCATTTTTGGTTGCGTTCTGGTTGTCCTGCTTGCAATCTGCCCCAGTAACAATGCTCAGTCCATGTTTGTCAACAGACTAAGCCGTTGCAATTACAATTTTTGAGCATACCGTACTGCCCCATACAAACTCAACAGCATGCTGCTCATAACACATTTTATACTTTTCGTTTAATTAATTCAACTTTCTGGATGGAGTGTCAGAACGAATTTTGTATGTTCAGATAAGCTGCTATGTGGTTTAACGTACATGTGCGCCATTTAAAGACTGTACTTTATTTTTTATTAAAAAGGTTTTCATTTTTGCATCAATTGGAGAAGTTCGAATCTTTCATGAACATTTTTTTTAGAATTTATAAATAATTAGCAAGAAACAGAATGGCTCAGAGATCATCTCATTTCTCTTTTTTTGGACTCTAAGTTCTGTTCCAAACGCTCACCAAAGTTTTTTGCCGATTGACGGCATTTAGCGAGTTTTTACTATTACCTGCATCATTTTTCGTTACGACAATTGCCGGGTCACAAATGTTACCTGTACAATAAAATTGATAGTGAATGTAAATAATTGAAAAAAACTAGTAAGCACATTTCTTTGCTAGATTGACTTTTGTTTAATGTTTATGTTGTTCATGTTTTAGCATACCTCTGTATCATTTCCTTCTTTTCAAACACCTGAGCGAAAAGAAAATTGTTTGCGATGAAACGATGAAACCGCTACATTTCATTTTTCCAAATTTTTTTTTGCTCTGGTTGTAGGTTGTACGCAACGTTCCATGAACATTGCTACAGACAAAAGACATTGGCGGAATTATTCCGTCAGAATTCCGAAAACCGCCAAAAATTGATCATTACTGATGCAAAAAGCAAATTCGAATTATCGACGATTGTGCCATGAGTCAAACGAATTCGAAATCAAATTTCAAAGTGTTGAAATTACATTTTTTGAATGATTGATTGTAAGGATTCAACGAGTTAATGTTTTGAATTTTTGAAAACTTTCCAACGCCTCTACTCTGTTTTGTCACAACTTGCGCCAATTGATCTCGATTTGTAAGTTCGATAAATGTTCACTCGCTCGGTTGTCTTGAAGCTTCTAATTTAAGAAAATTGAATTTGTGTTGTGTTAATAACCGTCCCACATAGTTCAATAATAGGTTTCTTTTATTTTGGTGTAATCATGTGTGCACAGATATTTTAAAAAACTTTTTACCTAAATTATGTCAAGAGCTGTACAGCAATCGACCTCATCAGCTTCTAAACTCAAACAAACGGATTTTTGTTTGTTTCATTTCAATGTTCTAAAAGTAAAATTTTTGATTGTTGCATCGATAATTCCTGTGGCCAAAGAAAAATTTTTTGATAGCAGAGTAACGTATGTTTGGTTTTCACTTACGTAACTCAAATAAATAACTTCTTAACTATGCGTTTTCCTCTCGCGTCTTACTTCAATAAGCCGCTTAAATCTCAACTCTCGATCGAACACGAACTCTCAATGTTAATTGCCGACTAATCAAGTTAAGGAGACAAGTTAAGGCGTCTGACGGGTGCCTCCGCAACGGCGGAGCCGACTAGGATCCTTACAGCAGTAGCTAGTAGCCAGCCAGATTTGTATGGTTTCTGCAAGACCATACAAATCTAAGATAATAATTGAGAGTTGGCTGTTTAAATACCAATCCAATAGTAATGATGATCGATTTGTTACGAGGAACTGTAATTCACACTCGGAACTGAAGCATTTTGAAAAGCACATTGCTACCAATAACTCAGGCCAACTGGTACGGTTTACCCAAAGCTTATGCATCTAAAAATATTGTTTGCGGAACAAAAAACGGGTTTCAGAGCAAAAGTTGTTTCAAGCCGCTTTTTGGATTTTTACGTTTTGTATTTATATTTGTATTTGAATATGTATTTAAATCTATTTTTGGTGATTACTTGCTGTTTTGAAACATTATCGTGACTTATTGTCTATCAACGCTAATTTTGAAGGAAAATAACGGGAACTTTGACGGTAACTGAACTGAGAGTTTTTGCTACCCGTTGCAACAAGATTCAAAAAGACTGATCGGTTACAAAGTGCGCCAATCGGTCTTGATTTGTAAGCTTCAATAAAAGCTCACTCGCTCTGCTGTCTTAAAGCTTATAATTAAAAAATAATCATTTTTTGGCCGAGCTTACAACGTCCCCATATAGTTCAATGTAAATTTATTTTGTTTTGCTCAGAGTTTTTCAAGCTGTACAGCAATCGACCTCATCAGATTCTAAACTCAAACAAATCGATTTTTGGTTATTTCATATCGATGTTCTCAAAGTGTTTTGGATGTCCTATTTTTTTGTAGATGATGCCAGTAGCCAAACAAAGGCTTCTTGACAGAAGACTGTCTTGAGGGTGAACTGAGGGTGTTTGCTATTCATCATTTTCTATCCGTGCAGTTCAACAAGATTCCTGGCAATTTTTTGCAGATTGGTTGCAGGCTCGCTACTTGAGTGATAATCAACTATTTGTGATTGTCCTTGATTGTCCTATTTGTGATCTGTAGATTCTGTAGATTTTGTAGATTTTGATTTTTAAAGAGCGCAGTAAACATTTTTTGCAATGTAATTTTTAAATGCTTGTTTTTGACAATTCCACCTTCTCAAGCACACTTATCAACTTAACCCAGGAAATGGGGCAGTACTTGTTTTTTGTAATTAGGGAATCCTTCGATCAAAGCAGCAATTCAACTGATAAAGTATTTAAAGTGAGATAGACATTGATTTGAAGTAGTTTATGGAGCCAACTAGTTTGTTTGTTGTTTTAATATTTTTGGTAGTTCCACGTTGAAACCAATGCTGTGAAATGCACAAAAGCGGCACACTACATAACTTACAAACGTTTTTTTTTTGCTGTTCATAAAACAAAGAATTGTTTTTGTTAGGGATGCTAGAACTAACACATTTCAGGTAAATTTGATTGAAACCAGTTTCAGTAAATTCTCTTTGCTGCTTTTCTCTTTACAGGTTTCATTTTCTTTTTGTCAACCGTTTTTCCGTTTGGTTTGAAGTCCATCGCAAGCAATTCGTCATTGAGCAGACGAAGTAGACTGTTTTTGATTTGTGTTTCATGCATTTCTTGCAATTTACCAACGGCGTATCAAGCAGCAGTCAGCGTTGGCAACCAATTGTTGATCCACACATTTTTGCTTCATCAACATTCCCGAATTTGACACAAGTAGTTAACAAAGTAGTAACAAAGTAAGGTGCCATAGCGTGTAAATTGTTTTCTGAGAAAATTTCCTCACCCTCGATTAACTCATTTTACTCTTAAAAGATACAAATCTTTGTGTTCTCTCGGTTTAGCTTTGCATATAATTTTTTGCAAACGTTTCTTTTGGCTTAATATTTGCCTCGAAGTTGGTCCAGAAGCTGATCAGCAAAAGTTTCGTATGTCTGAGATTTTTGCGTGTTGTTGGGAGTTGTCTTGTGCCAATTTTAAATTTCAAGTTGTTTTTTGGTGGCATCTCTGCATGTCAAGACAAATTGTGTGAATAAGTCTAGACCGGATGTGCTCGTTAATTCGGAATTCGTTAAAGCGGAAATTGCAAAATTGCGAAATTGTATTTGTTTTGCGTATGCGTTCAACTTTACGGTTTTTACACCTCCATCGTATGAGCTGAGCGCTACCTTTAGCAGTGCACAGTGGTACCCATAACACTGTTAGCTCAAATATTTGATTTCTTTGAGCCGAGAAAGCCGAAGCCGAAATCATTTGGTTGCTGCTCGCATTGAAACTAAAAAGAAACAAAACTTTTTTTGAACGTCTGGTGCCACGATTTCAAATACACATAGTAAAAACTGGATTTTGCTACTGCTACTCCAAAACGATGACTCTTCACTTCAGAGCAGCAAAATGCAATCTATCTAGATTGATGCTTGTTAACTTTATCATTATTTTGTTGTGTTACGCTGACAAATGCATATTGTCTTTTTTTCATTCTTTAATCGCATGTGTTGCAAACCAGTTAAAATGCAGTTCTCCTACTGCATTGTTAGTTTTATGCTCTTTCTATTTTGAGCAACGGCGTTTGTCATATTCGACTTTGAGTCGACGCAGTAAAACTCCTTTTTATAGTAGATTTGAACAGCAAACGGCGATTAATGGTGCTCAGTTTTTCACCACATTTGGTTTTTGGTCTGTTTTTCTCTGGACTTAATTTAACTTTTCTTTGTTTTTTTTTTTGCACAGCTGGATGTAAGATTGCAAACGTACATAGAAAATTGGGATTTTTGGGTCAACGGCGATGACCATCCACATAAGTCATCGTTTAAAGATTGCGCTATCGTTCAATGTAGAATGATGCCTACATCATCATTACTCTGGCAAATAAATAAACATTTTTAAAGTGTTGGCGATTCAGTACTTAACACTAACACCAAGTCTTCAAAATAAAATTTTTTCGCAAGTTGTCCCGTTAACTGTTTTTCTGGCCATACAGGGTGGCGCATAAATACTGTGACGCATCAAATAATTCAACTTATTATTGCTTTTGTGCACTTTTTTTAGTAGTGGGAAGTGTTTTAGTCGTTTTCCCTGCTTCTTTTATGCCAAATATTGCTATTCCCTTTTTCCCAAAAAAATATTCTTGGACAGTGGAGCTCTCGGGAGGAGGCTGGTCGACCATCGTAACTGACCGGACCACCCACATCGATTTTTGGAATTTTGGGAATTTTTAGACGAAAATAACTCGTTCAGCTTGGCTCAGCGGCTCTTCGATGACCATCAAAGAAGAATGCCGTTCGGATCGAAAGACAAAAAGTTACAGCGACTTTGGTTTTTTGACTCCCTGTTGGCGGACCCCCATAAATTCAAGTTCGTCCTTCACGACCTAAGACATTTTGTCCTCAAACTCGATCGATTTGAACTTCCCGACTATGCAATTTGGGGAATTTGGAGCTGAAGACCTGCGCTATCAGGCACAAATCGCTGACTCGCTGAAAGCTCTGGAAACAGTACGGAACAAAAGTATCCCAGATCTGATTGCGGCCATCCTTAAAAATGTCCAAAAGAGTTTGGAGTCGTGAATCTCCGACGAACAAAGTCATTTTGAAAGTTCTAGAGTGTTTCTCATACAGAATTTGCTCCTCTTTCAAATGGTATACAGAACGGGTTGTTTTGTTAGTTCACTTAAAAGATATAGATTATTTTACGCGTCACAGTATTTATGCGCCACAATGTAGTTGTGCTTATCAACTTTAAATGCACAGTGGCAACGTTTATGCAACGTTTAGTTATGCATTTATCGACTTGCTTTTGGACACGATCAAACAAGAACGAGACTTTTGCATGGAGTTTTGATGTTTTTGATTTTCTATGCTCTGACCTAGAAGCGCCAAAGCAAGTCGTTGAAATTGTTCAGCTTCATTGAGCCGTTACAGTTATAGCGTTGTGTATGTACATGTGAATATACGTACATCTATTCTTGCTTTTTTAAACAGCACTGAAGTGAACAGTAAGGAACTAGGCTTTCTTGCAAAGCAAAAAGGATTCAGCCGCTTTAAACGACAGAGTAGGAACGTAAATTTTTGAGACGTCAATTTAGCCACCTTTCGTCGTTTGATTTTATTTTTATAAACCAGAACTTTCTGAGTTGCCTGTCCCATGCACCGTCTCATGGTGAATCCTCTCTGCCTGGCCGCCGTGATCCCCCAAGGAACCCTACTCAGGATTCAGGATTTTCAGATACGAAATAAATAATCCGAGAAGTTAAATTTCCGTGGAGCTCAAGCTGTCTGCAAGGGTTTTAGATTGTTTTCACGGCTCAGATTCTTTTGTGGATACTGACGACGTTGTGTATGTACGCGTAAGTAGTCGTACATGGATTCTCGTCATTTTTAAATGATCATAAAATTCTTTTCTTTTTAGAGTGAGTTCATCTTTGCAAGTGTGCTTCTGCAAACTCATCCTCTATGTAATCAAGCTTAGCCACCACATGGTTCTTAGGTACGAGTGAATACTAAGCAATCAGCGCTGGCATTTTCTAAATTATTTTTCCCTTGCTGTTCATTGTCACCTGCGCACGTGAATTGTGCTGAAAACCAACGAGAACAAAATATGTTGCGTTTGTAAACGTTTTGTGATAAACTTGAGTTGATTTATTGACATAAGTGCGCCTGTCAAGTCAAAGTCGTCAAAGATTTCTCCAGCAAACAATTAGTCTAAATATTTTTGGACCTTTTTGGACTCACCGGTCCACGCTCAGCGGTGGTCGACAGGATTGGGCGTTTGTCTTTTCAAAGAGTTCTTCGCATCTAGTTTATCAGGTGGAACCGTCGAATTGGAGTTTTCCACCATTCAAATTTTTTAAACTTAAATTTCCTATGTTTTTGCGATGATTTTTAATTACAAAATCTTTTGTTCTTCAACGCTTTTTTTTTTGCTTGTCGTTTTATCGTTTTTGATCAACAATTTCCGATCGTTTTCGGCCAATTTAGGATACCAAGTAGCATTCTCTTTAGTTCATAGAGTAGCAACAAAAGTATCGGTTGTTCTCCGATTGATCAGCGATCGTGTTTTGGAATAGCGTCCCTAGGAATCATACAATTAAGCAAAGCTTTCTGGTTGCTGTGAGTAGTCTTCTTTAAGTTAGTAGTTTCGTTGTTGTCATACTGTAAGACAGGATAAATGTTTTATGGTTATTTATGGTTTATTAATTTGCGGAAATTTAATTGATAAAAAACGCCTCATACAAAACAAGTTTTAAATTTTTGGTTTTCCAATCGACTAGTTTTGAAATCAAACGCACTGTATTTTAGACAAACTCTAGATTTTTGGATTCATAGAAGTAGTCATCCATTTTGTGTGTAACTCAAGTTCATTTTAGTGGGAATGTTGGTGCCAAAGTTTGCGTTGAACTTTGACGGAAATTGATTTTAAATTTGCTCAAAGAAACTTGAGATTTCTTAATTGTAAAAACCTCAAATAAACGTAGAAAAAATGGACTTTTTTAAAAGTGTTTTGTGCTTTCTGTTTCATTAACAGCAAGTAGAACTGTTTTTTTTTCTTCAAATTTGCAACGACTGACCTCAGACTGTCTGGTAGATACAGACGGTTGCCGTCGCCTTTGGCGATTTCATTCAATTGGAATGTTTGGCTCGCTCCAGACAAGCATTAGCTTCCGTAAAAAAAAGGTTTACTGCTTCATTGCTTCATTTTTGGTAAAGCGTTTTCCATTTTTCTTGCTTTTTTGGGGGATAATCGTCAACGCAAACACGTCTCCTCAATGCAAAGTACATGGACAATATTCATTCTGTGCTCCCCGTATTATATGCTGCGTTTTATTCGTTAGCTTGACATTAATTCTGAATTAAAAGTGAATGGTGAATTAGCTTACTGAGTGCTTTCTAGACAAACTCAAAATAAACTGCGAAAAACTCAAAAATACATATTAATTTTTGTTGGTTCATGGTTTGACATTTTTCTTGGACATTAAGCAAAAGCAGATTGATCGTAGAGTCAGCTAATTTTTGTTGATTAATTTTTTTTTTAGTTTTTGATTTTTGGATTACATCGAACTCGGACACCGCACACAACGGACAAACGCACTACCAATTGAGAATTCAAAATTTTATGTTTTCAAGGTGGTTGATTACAATCAGAGTTACATAAAGGCGCGGATTGCGCGCGTTTCAGCGTTTATCTTAATTTAATTACACACAGTCAATGTTACAAAGCGATCAAGTAGTCCATTCGTACATTCAAGAAGGGCCTGGAGAAGGTGTGCAAGTGAGAGTAGCATTTTCGTGGTCCTTGGTTTCGAGAGTGGTCCTTGGTTTCTTCTATCCACGTTCAGTCGTAACTACGAAAGGATCTACAAAAGGTCACTTTAGATAAACTCGGGGCAGTGAAACATGAGTTAAATATTTTTTTGTAGTTCTTCTTGCGTACTTGAGTCCTCGTTTTGAATTCTAAAAAAAATAAAACAAGTGTTTCGCAAGTGATTTAACAGTGAATTTTAGTTTTAGTTTCGCAATCACTGTAGATCGGGGCAGAGATGAATTGAGATTAATATTTTTGCATTGCTTCAGTGAATCAGCCAGTGATTTTCACATTTTTGCGATCCATTTCAATGTGCAATAACCTCGTAAAACGGGCGTTAGTGTGTTTCGAGATTTTGAGACTTTTAATCGTAAAGCATGAAATTGTCGTTTGCTGCAATTCGCTGCTATTAATAGTGCTAACGGCGTTTAATAACGCCTAAAAATGTCGTTAATTATGTTTTGCATGCAATTACAACCATGGTTTGCAAATACAATTTTTGGTCGTATCAAATCCATCACCATACAGCTCTTAATAAATTTTATAATTTTCGCTTAATTCATTCTTAAAAGATTTCATTTTCTAAAACACAAATGTCTGCTCATGACAAATTGCGCGTTATTTGGTTTTCGCTGACATTACAATTCAATATCTGAATGAATTTTTTTTGCACGAAATATCTCCGAATTAACATGTTGCTGTAATCAGCTATTTTTTGACTATACATTATCTTTATTAAAAAAATTTCATTTTTGGGTACTTTCTGGTTTGCATCAGTTCGCAGTCTGTCCCAGTAACTCAGTCCATGTTTGTCAACGCACTATGCCGAGCAATTACAATTTTTGATCAAAGCCTACGGCGCCATACAAACCCATCACCATACTGCTCATAACACATTTTTTACTGTGTCAGAACGAATTTTGTATGTTCAGATAAGCTGCTATGTGGTTTGACGTAAATGTGCGCCATTATACTTTACTGTACTTTATTTTTATTAAAAAGTTTTTTCATTTTTGGGGGCTTTCAGGTTATCCTGTTTGCATCAATTGGAGAAATTCGAAGTTTTCATGAATATTTATGCGTGATTTGCAGAACACAACGCTTCCAGCATGTTTTGTTCCTATTTTTGTCGAGTTCCTGGGAAAGTTCACGGTTAAACGAAACATTGCCGAATCAGCGGAATTTTTGAATTTGTTTGAGCAGCCCGACTAACTTATCGGAAACTGTAAAAGCAATAGGAGGAAATCGAAGCTTTCATGAATATTTTTTTTAGAATTCATGAATACTTTTATGAATAAATAGCAAGAAACAGAATGGCTCAGAGATCATCTCATTTCTTTCATTTCTCTTATTTTTGGACTCCGCAACTGCCACTCCTGGCTTGTTTGTTCAAATTCGGTTATTTTTTGCTTCAAGTTCTGTTCCAAACACCAAAGGTTTTTGCCGAATGACGGAGTTTTTTACTATTTCCTGCATCACTGTATTTAACGTTATTTTTGTCCACCAGTACGACAACTTTGCCGGGTCACTGCTGTTACCCGTACAATAAAGCATAGATTAATGGTGAATGTAAATAATTGAAACAAACTAGCAAGCACTTTTCTTTGCAAGATTGGCCTTTGTTTAATGTTTATGTTCTTCATGTTTTATCT
>MQUG01000813.1:0-11592 GCA_007213375.1 Steinernema feltiae | reverse complement strand
TGCGAAGCTTGAAAAGCCATAAAACTAGACTAAGCTAGAGCTTGGCTGTAAACCTATCTACAAAGCGTTAATGTCAACAAAACGGATATTGGTCTACAGCGACCAACGTGACAGGACGGCTTTATGTACATTTCGCAGCTCGATACAAATGCGTTTCACGCTTTTATCAAGCATTATTTCGTTATTTTACGCCGATTTCCACTCGATACAATGGAGTTTGTGCCGTACTTCTTCTGTGAAGCGGTCGTTGCTATTTTAAAAGATTTGTCAACCGATCTATGACGCTTTAGCAGCTCCGTTCTGGCAACGCGCTATCCGCATAGAAGACAGCGTGCGGTGTTGTTTCGACCTTGCAATCGCACAATCTTCTGTCGTAGGATTATCGTACGAACTTGTGAACAAACGGAACGACACGCTCGTCACATTCGATGAATTCCTGAAGACAAACAATGAAAAGTTCCATATTCTTGATATCGTCTTCAAGTCAAAAGATCGTTTATTGTTTAAATCGTCGCTCGAAGAGCTCTGCGCAGGGATCGGTAACATCCTTCCATTCATAAATGCGGCCGAATTATTCATACAAGGTACTAGCTGGAATCAAACAGGACATTTCGACGTTTAGCTCGGCATTTTCTGACTGCTCGCTATCAGCGATTACGGTTTTCGACAACCCCGACTTTCATAAAATCCTACTGGAAAAGCAGATGAGAAGTATGACGCTAAAGTCGATTTATTTGAGCAGTGGCGAAGGTCGCCAATCATTAACACCGTTGTTGCAAGCAGCGCTGCAAGAATTCGCATTGCCATCGTCATTCCACCTTATTACTGTCGACTGCGAAAATACGACTTTTAAAGAGGAATTCTATGCGCAACTTTTCGATGAAAAACGCGGGGACGGAACGTTTATTGGACACTTTGATCTTGAGTTGGACGATCTAAAAGCATTCAAGACGCACCTTCAGTTTCGAAGAGACTCTGATTTCATAACTTGGAAGCGCGACGATGGGATTCAAGTCAAAGTGTGTTACTATGGGGCTGATCAGCTAAAAATTGAATTTAAGACGCGTCGCATTTGAGGAGCAACCATTGACCGAGTTGGTTAACGCGTTAAAGTTGAATTTGAAGAATAAATCATATTTCGAATGTCTACTCAATTATTCGCTAATTTTGTAGCCAGTCGGACTGACTGAAGACATAGTCGGTTCTGTCGTCCATAGAGTAATTTGCGCATCTATCATGTCCTGGCACGGAACAGAAGAGTGTGTCATGTTTTCGGTATTTCTATATTTTTTTTTCGGTATTATTTAATATTTCGTATTTTCGGTATTTTTAACACCAATAAATTGATATCTTAGTCGGTAATGAAGTAAATGTTGTCTTGAAGAAGCTGAGCCCCCGAACAATCTGAGCCGCTCAGATTTCAGATCGTCCGGCGGTTAGATTGGTCTGAAGGGCTCAGATTGTGCAAAAGGTGGCTCAGATTCTTACGGAGAACCGAAGTAAATCGCTCTCTTTGGACAGCATTGCACACGATGCACACCTATTTGGTCTGTTTTTGCTTTTCACATTTTATCACACCTTTGTCCTCCGCAATCGCATCGAGGCCGAGACAGCCGAGTAATGAGTGTGAACTACTGAGTCACACATTAAGCATCACATGCATTCAGTCATTTATCCAACAATTTTCGTCGCATTTCTCATTCGACAGCAATGAAATTCGTGCCATACGCGTTCTGTGAAGCAGTTGCTTCTACTTTGAAAATTCCTACAGAAGTTCAACTGTTGTCTTCTCCCTTCTGGCAACGCTCAGTTCGTAAAGAAGTCAACAAGCGGTGTAATCTTGATTTTTCCATTGGATACGAGTGTTCATCAAGCAGTTGTAGCCTTTGGAACAGAGGAACCCGCCAAGACGTAACATTTGAGGAATTCAAGAAGACAGATAAGGAGAACGTCCATATTCTTGAAATCGTCGTTAATGAAATGAATTCTAAATCGGTGAATGAACTCAAGGAAAAAATCACCCACCTGCTTCCATTCATCAATGCGGCGAATCTGCGTGTGAGTGGTAGCTTACCGGGTCTTTCACAAGTCATCTCACTCTTTTCCAAATGCTCGCTTTCCCAAATTTCAATCTTCAACAATCCGCAGGTTCATGAAGATTTTCTTAAAAAGCAGATGAAAAATTCAACTTTGAAGTCGATTTACTTGAACAACACCACAAGTCACTTTGCACTTACACGAAGCCTACAAACAGCACTTGAAGAGTTTGCGCTGAAAATGGCATTTGACCGTATTGCGATCGACTGTTCGAAGACGCCGTTTGCAAACAATTTTTTTGTGCAACTTTTCAATAGAAAACGCTCA
The DNA here is from genome assembly GCA_007213375.1 of Steinernema feltiae. Classification (NCBI taxonomy): domain Eukaryota; kingdom Metazoa; phylum Nematoda; class Chromadorea; order Rhabditida; family Steinernematidae; genus Steinernema; species Steinernema feltiae. Next base: position 9,228 of record MQUG01000813.1, on the reverse strand, counting down.
GATGGAACGCTCAGAGTTTATTGGCTTTTTCCATTTGAATTTCATGGAGCTCCGAGTTTTCCAGACACACTTTCAGCTTTGCAGAACTTCTGGTTCCATCTTGTGGCAGCGTGAAGATGGCGTTCAAGTTGAAGTTTTCGATTTCGGGAAACAAACAGCTGAAAATTGAGTTCAACACGTTGCGATTAAAGAAGTGGGACTAGGTTCAAATACGTTTATTGACGCTAATAACAAAGAAAAACATCTTATTTTTATTTTGGGCAAACGACACGGCATAAAGCTCGGATCTGTTTATGCAACGGATTTCTCGCCACAATCACCTAGACGCATGCGATGCAGACGTCTGAGCCCATTTCAAAGTACTCGAATCAGTTTAACGCTGCCAGTTTCTCTTTCACCTACGGCACTTATCCGATAGCCGATAAGCTTGTGCATTAAGTTTTGTCCGCATTCAGAACGTTCAGCACTCGCGCTCACAGACAAACTCATATATTTGAGATATAAACAGCAGGAGCCGAAACCGTCTGATTTTTATTCATTTGATATTGATATGAAATTTTGATAGATTTAAATGATTTTTATAACCTAGCATATGTTTGCTGTGTTAGAGAGCAGACAACCGGCCTGACAAACTAACATTTCTCAAAAAGACGAGACTACTATGATCCATCTCAAAGATCATGTGGTAGGCAATCAAGCTCGACGCCTCGTCCTGAACCTGTCAGTTCTATGCGTTTTATTTGATCCTACGACTCTTTCGGCGACTACCAGAAATTTAGTCATTTTGAATTAAATTCTAGAATTGGACAACCGTAATAAAAAGACGCCTGTTTTAGTCTCAATATTGTTTGTCAACATTACGAAGCAAAACTATTGATTTTGTTTGTTTGTTTGCTCCGCTAGGCTTAGGTCCACTGCTCTTCGCTCTCATCATATCTGTCAAAATCCCGCTGAGAAAGGCACCTGCTGCTTCCTCCAACGCCGCACATCAATCACCAGCAAATGCGCTAATGTTATCGGTCGTTTAGCGAGGTTTTATGCTGCACAACCGCCTCTCAGTCAATAGATTAGTGCCAAACGCTGTTCCGCGTCTTTTATATTACTGGTTTTTGAGTTTTCTACTTTTCGGCGTTTTTGCAAAGCAATTAAGGCTAGACTATGGTTACTTTCAGCTCTTATTATACTCAAAAATGGTCAATTTGAAGCTAAATGGCTACTGTAGACTGGAGGTGAGTTGTTATATTGTTTTTTGAAGACTACAGTACCCTATATTCTAGAAGTCAATGATTTCTGTGGGCTGTTTGGCCTCACTCATCTATTCTTGCATTTTCGTCTACTTTCTCTTCCACGATGACTACCCAACTCACTTCCGTCGCACTCATCTCATCCTTGGCGCCCTGATGGCGATCGTTAGCGCGCTGATGATCATGGGAGTGGTGACGCGAAAGCGGATTCTAGTGACTGCGTTTGTGTGCGGAAATGTGAGTTAAGTGAATTGAACGGTATGGTCTAGTTTGTCGGAATTTAGATCACTGGTCTTGTAGCTGCTGTAGCCTACGGTATCTACGCATATGTGAAGGATTTGGATGTACAAAACTATATTAAGCTAATGCATCAAGGATTTGTTGATTGGGACGATAAAAGTGAGAATACCGTAGTCTAAATGAACGCAGTCGTTTCAGCCATGCCCGAAGAGAAAATTCCGTCGGTTATACGATTCATGATTATGGTGTTCTACATCCTTCCTGCCATCTACGGAAGTGTCGGCTTAGCTTACCATGTGTCTAATCGAGACTACAGTCTTGTTGAACAGGACTGAGCTTGCAATAAAGTCTAGACAATGAGTTTTGAGGCACAATAACACGTTATGACCTCATCAACATGACTTCAACAGTATTGTTTTTTAGTCCAGATAACATTGTTGGCCTCCTTGTCTCCCTGAGAACCTGTTTTCGTTATTTCGCCGCGAGACACAGCAGCGTATCAACGTCTTTAGTCGATGCTCTGTTTTTTCTCCAAAAATGGACATTTTTTGTCTGAACGAGTACTCGAAGCTTGAGGTATTAATCTTAAAATGTTTGATTGATTGAGCTATATCGTGCCATTTTTAGAAAACCGCACTACTTACAGGATTTCTAGCAATAATTTTCTCACTGTGCACATTTGCCTACTTGTATTTCAACGCCGAATATCTTCAATTGAATTCGTTGTGCTGTGAAGCGAGGATTCAAAGCTAACAAAGAATTTTAGAGGCGTATCGCTTAATTCACGTATCATGAGGCACTATTGCTATGGTAATAAACTTCTATTTTAAATTCTGGGGGAGCTGAAATTGAAAATTCAATTTTAACGCTACGAAACGCAGATGTTGTCGTATTAGATCCACTCGAGCGATTCACGGACTCGATCTTTAACCGCACTCATCAGAACACACAGAAATGTCACTTCAATGCGCATTTTTTGCCGAACAAGTCCGTCGATTATTACGGAAGTTGGAGAATAAACCCGCTCGTCCAACTCAAAACAGGGTTTTTTTGTTTTCAACTCATTAGCAACACGAGCAAAATCAAATAACTCTTTGTTTACCGTCACTGTCTGTTTCGCTTTACCAGGAAAATGGCCAATCTGAACCTTAGTGGATATTCCAAGCTTGAAGTAAGTTCTTTTCGCATTAGTTGCGGCACTAGACTACAGTACTTTGCTTATAGAAAGCGGCGCTTATTCTTGGATGCTTTTCCACAATCCTCTATTCTTGCATTCTCGTCTTCTTTCTCTTCAATGACGGCTATCCATCGCACTTTACCCAGAATCATCTAATCTTTAGCGGTCTCATGATTGTTGTGAGCTTGGTGATGATCGAAGGAGTGCTCACTCGAATGCGCACGTTGTGCCTGCCGTTTATGGCGCCAAATGTGAAATGACCGTTTGAATTGTTCTAATCAAAAAGTTCAGATTGGTCGAATTGGATTTGCGATCGTCTGCAGTATCTACGCTTCGGTTAAAGGCCTGTGTGTGCAAAATTACATCAAATTAATGCATCAAGGCTTTGTTCAATGGAGCGATGAAGGTAGGCATAGCCAGTTGGACAATTGAAGAAGACTTTGTTTCAGACATGGCCGAAGAGAGAATTCCCGCAGTTTTAAGTATTTATGGCCGTTGTGTTCTACGTTCTTCCATTCATTTCTCTGGTTATCTCTGTTGTCTATTTTGCGGCCAAACGACGCGGCTACAGTAGCGTCAATGATATTTGATTTTTGTAGAATAAAAGAGTAGTTTTGCTGGTAACAACACTGGAAAGTGCATTTTGCTAGCATTGCAAACGGTCTGCTGTTCACACATGAGCTCAAAGAGTTCAAAGTTCAAATGCTTAAGAACCAGTTCTCTTTTAGATTTTGTCACATTTTATTTTGTCTTGCATGACATGAATAACATTGGTTTGATCTACAAAAAGAGACTGTGGCAGTCTGGTGCAATGCAACTTAAAGACTAAGAATCGATCGTCAACATGTTGAGACAACATTTCGATGTTGAACCAACCCGGAACAAAAACCAGTTTTCCTTGTTTTTGTCTGTCGCAGACTGATGAGAGCGACAAAGCATTTAACTTGGTTGTTGTGAAGTCTTCTTTCGCTAAAGCATGGTCAAATTCGTTCTAAGTGACTACTCAAAACTGGAGGTTTGAGAAATGGGTTAGATTTCCATGCGTACATCACTCAATTTTAGAGAATAGCCCTGTCAACCGGCTGCTTTGCTATTGTTTTCTGTATTTGCGCTTTCATCTACTTTGTTTTCGACAGCGACTATACAATTCGGTTCCGCCGAATTCACCTATTTTACAACGGGGCCATCATCATTCTTAGCATTATTTTCATCATCGGTGTGCTAATGAAGAAGCCGCCACTAGTGACGCCGTTCATTTATGGAAATGTGAGCTGAGCATCCATGTCGTAAATCCTTCAAAAATGTCTTTTCAGCTTGGTGGATTGACTGCCGGCATTGGTATCGGAATCTACGCCGTAGCAAAAAACGTCGGTTTACAGAAGTACATCAAACTAATGCACGAAGGTCTGGCAGATTATGGTGACAACGGTAAGCCGCAACTGGTGAACAGATGATCGTTTCCGTTTCAGACATTTCAGAGGAAAACATTCAAATGGTGTTGAGATACATAATTTTGGTATTTTACATCCTTCCGGCAATTTACGTGGCTGTTGGCTTCGCTTACCATTGTCATTTCACAAAAGTACGTTACGATAATGTCGATGATGAGTGATCCTCTCAATAAAATCCACTTTTCACATGCGGTTTAACGTTTAATGTGACGTTTCCTGCTAAGGTTGGCCATAAACAGCCAACTTGTGTGCTTTACTTACATTTGTGTAGCTAAAATACCATAGGACCGAAAGCACAGTTTCGTGTCGTCCAGAAAGAGAAATTCGGGTTGCCATAGTATTCCGACGACAAAAGCGTCACAAACGTACCAAAAACTCAAATTGAGTAGATTGTTACGGTAGGAGGAAATGGCGGAAGGCGAGTATTTCACCGCAATGTAGATGAGCGCAGTTTCAACGAAGATGCAAATGGCCGAGGCGATATAGTAGAGGAGAACGTTGGTGTTGGTCATTGCTTCAGCGGAAATGCGACCGTAAGGAATGATTAACTATGAAGAAAGCATCTGAAGTCAGCGAAAAAACAAATCAATTGAGCACCTGCGCCTTCCATTCGACCCTGAATGACTTCAGTTCAGTTGGTCCCGTTGACACACCAACGAATACAATTTATTTATTGCTTAGGAGCGCTATTGACATTGGCCATAGATACCGGCGCAATCCAATTGAGCAGGTGCGCCGCTAAGTGTTGCGCATCAAAATGGATCAAAAACACAAGCAAGATCAATGATGTTCAGGAATCATACTAAATTCAGAATTGCGGTTCTGCATGCACTTGATCAATCGTTACGAAAAGAGCCAACTCCAACTGAATTATTTCAGAGTTAAATGCAGCACTTTGACGGCGCACCTGTTTGTCTCTGACGTCGCTCCGCAGACGTTTTCTTAATAACAAAGCCTTCGTGCTCGTCTCATTTCCGTTGAATCAAACAATGAGCAACACCAACGTTCTCATCTATTATATCTCATCGGCAATCTGCGTCTTCGTTGGAACTCTATTCATCTACATTGCGGTGAAATACTCGCCTTCCTCCATTTCCTCCTACCGTAATAATTTACTCAATTTGAGTTTTTGGTACATTTGTGATGCTATTGTCGTTGGAATACTATGGCAACCTGAATACGTCTTCCTGGATGACACGAATTTGTGCTTTCGGCCGTATGGGATTTTTGGCTGCACACATGGACATCAAGCAAACGCGTTGGCTATATCCGTCCTCGATAACCTTGACAGGAAATGTTGCATTTGCTGTTTTCCTCTGTTTCTTCTTCCGCTACGTTCAGATTGCGCATCCTACATTATCTGAACGGCTCACAACACGTTCGGGAACAATTGGATGCGTCCTTGGACACATCTTTTGTATTACAGTTTTTGCAGCTATAACCTGTTTGGTTGCAGACAAGTTTAAAGCAGTCGAAGACGAAAATGGTCATCCAATGACATGTGTCAATGTTCGCGAGAACGCGGCAGTAATGGCGTATTTCTGCTTTGTATGTGCAATGGCGATTGCTACTTCATTCACGCTTTGCATGCTGATGCTGTTGAGCATTCGTGCCCTTCGAGCAAAACGACTCCTGCTAAGTGCAAAAACATACAAGCTACAGCGTTTGCTAACGTGGAATTTAGTTGTTTTTGACAGTGCTACCTTTACTCTTAGAACTCCTTCCTGCTATTGTTCTTTCTTTGGCTTTCTACGTTTACCCTGGTATAGTGGAAATTGCATGTTGGTGTTTGATACATTTGCCGTTTGTTGAAGTTGCGTTAAGCTTTATTGTTACACTCTGCTTTGTTACACCGTACAGAAGAGCTCTGCGTCATATTTTTCGTCAGATGATAGGCAGAAAAAATAGTACTGTAGTCGTCGGCCGGTCACAAGTCTCATCATCAGTTGCACGGGTATCTATAGCAGATGTCAATAGAGTTTCAAGGAATTAATAAATGGATCGATAACAGAAAATGTGAAGGTGAAAAAATGTGAAAAAATTCCAGTCGGGAAGTTGACCTCTCGACGGCTGTTTTATGACGGTCACTAGCAACAGCTGCCAGTTTCTGATGTCGGCAAATGTGTTAAAGAATGATAAATTAAATTGTCGGTAATTCGTTAAAAACAATAAATTTTTCGACAAATTATATTAATTTAACACACGTTAATCTGAATCCTGAACTTGTCATTACAGTGTCATGACGGAGACGGAGAAAAATGCCCGAGAAAGATCTATTCGGTTCAGGACACCAAATTGCGGTTCTGCGTGCTCAACCACCGGCCCACCTAGAGCCCACAGTTTCTCTTCTCCTCTTTATTCGGGGATCACAGGCAGACGCTTCCTTAGCAGATGCTTCCTTTATATTTCCTTCCCGGTTTTTCTGTTCCTCGTCTATCTCTCTTCAGCGATTTGAGGTTTACTGGAACTGTGAACACCGGTTTTCTGTCCAGTCTGTCTAAGCTTGTGGGCTAGGAAGCTATTTTTTCGGCTTTTGGGCCAATAAATGCGTTAAATTTGAAATGGTGAGTGCGTGCAAAGGCTTCAACCATCCATGCGTTAGAAATTGAGTTCATCGTGAAGCAGTGCTGTGTTACAGAAAAGGGACCGAAATCACAAAATCTTCGCTCGAAATCGACCGAAATCACAAAATGAATGTCAACCATCATCTAATGATAAACCTTTGTTTCAGTGGCCGTATATGCCTCCGTTTTATTGGGTGCAGGCTAATTTTGATGCCTAAATTGAGGCCACCACCTAAACCTGAATTCTTAAATCATTGAGGTCTTTTTTCTGTAAAGGAGCCGGAAAATGTTAGCTTGATAACAATTTATTTATCTTCTAAAAACGCCAACGGCCACAGATACCGGTAGCACTGATGAAACCTGTGACATGTGAACCACCGCTGTAGCTTTTCTTCTTCCAATCAATCGTAAATAAATACCACACAGAGCTCTCCTGTACGGTGTAACAAAGCAGTGGGTAACGATCCAGCTGAGAGTGAGTTCAACAAACGGCAAATGCATCAAAGACCAACACGCAATTTCCACTATTTACGGCAAAAGAAGACAGCCAAAGAAAGAGCAACTGCAGGAAGGACTTCAAAGACTAGCGGTAGCACTGTGAGCACAACAAGATTCCACGTTAGCAAACGCTGTAGCTTGTACGTCTTTGCACTTAGGAATTTTTTTTAGGAGAATTTCACCTTGTGATGCATCCACTCTCTTTTTTTATGGAAACATTCATCACATTTTCTTACAAATAAGCTGCTGTATGTTGTGCAAATGCCCAAATACAATTTTTTTATCGAATTTATGTGACTATAGCATTTTATGTGTTTTTTGTCGTCATAGCAATCGTCTTGTTTGGCGCTTAGTTAAGGCTCAGTTAACGCTACAGTAGTGTTGTTGGTCAGCGGTGTCATAAAAAACGGTGTCATTTGTATGTGGCCGTCTATGGCAGTGTAACTAGTAAGACCAAGAATCGATCGTCCGCTTGCTGACCCAACAATTCAATGTTGAACCCACCCGGAGCAAAAACCAGTTTTTCTTGTTTTTGTCTGTCGCAGACTGATGAGAGCGAGAAAGCATTTGAGTTGGTTGTTGTGAAGTCTTCTTCCGCTAAAGCATGGTCAAATTCGCTTTAAGTGACTACTCAAAACTGGAGGTTTGAGATTTCGGGGTTAGATTACCATGCCTACATCAGTCAATTTTAGAGAATAGCTCTGTCAACCGCGTGTTTTGCTACTGTTTTCTCTGTATGCGCTTTCATCTACTTTTGTTTCGAGAGCGACTTTCCAACTCGGTTCGCCGAATTCACCAATTTTACAACGCGGTCATCATCATTATTAGCATTATTTTCATCGTCGGAGTGCTTATGAGGAAGCTGCCACTAGTGACGCCGTTCATCTATGGAAATGTGAGCTGTGCATCCATGTCGTAAATCCTTCAAAAGTCCTTTTTAGTTTGGTGGATTGGCTGGCGGCATTTGTTTTGGAATCTACGCCGTAGCAAAAGACGTCGGTCTACAAAAAGTACATCAAACTAATGCACGAAGGTCTGGGCAGATTCCGGTGACAACGGTAAGCTGTCAGATGGGGTGTACGATCGATGATCGTTTCTGTTTTTAGATATTTCAGAGGAAAACATCCAATGGTGTTGAGATACATAATTTTGGTATTTTACATCCTTCCGGCAATTTATGCGGCTGTTGGCTTCGCTTACCATTGCCATTTCACAAAAGTACGTTACGATAATGTCAATGATGAGTGATTATTTCAATAAAATCCAGTTTTTCTAAATAAACGAAGTTGGATTGAAGATTTATATCGGTTGATTTGCTTCTTGACAGCGACCAGTTGAGAATCAAAAGCAGCTTTATCAAGCGGACATAAACGCTTCCTCTTTATTGAGCCAACAAAACATCGTTTCACTGGACTCATTTGCAAACTCATTTAAAACCACAAGCCATCGCGTCGTTTTGCGTCGTTTTTGACTGAATAATACGATTTTCATTGTTGAGTTCAAACAACCGGCTTCGCATCCTATGCGCTGAAAGCCCATGGCATGCGGTAGATACGGTACGTGACAACTTGGCGCGGCCGCGCCATGTTGACCTGCTTCGGCGGTAGATAACCATATCAGACTTCAACAAGCCTCATGGGACCATAAACGTAAGTCGATTGTGGCACGATAAGAACTTCCGACGTGGATTCTGTTTCAGAACTGACCGAAGAGAGTATTCCGTTTGTTTTTGGAATATTGCTGATGGTCTACTTCATCCTTCCAACTGGCCTACTTTGTTGCAAAACGACGAAGCTTCACTAACTTCAATGATAAAGGATTGTGCGAAGTGACCTGTAAGAAAGTCCACTCGGAAGTCCAGAAAAAGAATCGTTTTATTTAAGAGCATAAATGTTAGTAGCGTGTACTCATTTTTAATCGATCTCCCTCACCAGAAATTTCATCGTGTATCGTATGAACTTTGCGCAGTTTCTGACAGTTCCTTAAACGTAAATATTCGAATTAGAGCCAGAACATTGAGGAAACCACCAAATCGGTGACACTTACAAAATAAA
>MQUG01000812.1:0-12806 GCA_007213375.1 Steinernema feltiae | reverse complement strand
TGGCTTGGTGTATGAACAGTGGTACTCACTCCAAGAGTCGCGTACTGTATGCGAAGCTTGTTGAATCGAAAATTTCACAAATTTCGGACGGTAGCAGCAACTGCAGCAGAAGTCGACCACCCTGGAAGCCAACGGTGCATGTAATGTGGTCATCTAACCACCGATTTTTGCGCTTGTTTGTTTTCTGGCTATTTCCGGCCGTTTCACGTGATTGTGATGACTGGTTTTTTTGGATTTGTCTTATTCACCAAGAATTCAGAAGACCGATTAGGGATTGAGATAAAAACAAGATTTATTTGTGACTTTGAACACTATGGCGTTTATGAAAACTGTCTTCACACCTTTAAACTATGGTATTCAATAAATTAAAATTTATTTTACAATTTTTGCCTTTTCGCGATATTCCGAATAGGTCTCCACACAGGTGCGCTTCCAGCAGAACACGCAAATCAACGACAGGAATATCAAACCAAGGATAATTACAATTTTCAACTCCTGATTCTCGCGTTTTTCACCTTCCGGCACGCACTCCGCCTTCATTTTCAGGAATGAATTACGGTAGTCGGCGATTAGGGTCTCAAAATTGACGATCGTTGAGTCAGGGAGGAATCGCATACACTTCTCTTTAATTCCGGGGGTGTGCGAGCGCACAAATTCAGACCAGAACACTTCTAAATCTCAAAATGAACGCAGATTACTGTATCGCCGACATACCTGTGCGTTCTCTGAGTAATCGAGGGACGGAATTCTTGATAAACTCCGCTACCGTAACCTCAAACGGCTCTGCGATGCCTTTTAGTTTCTCGGGCGTTTTGTCCTTGTTATAATCAAGGAATTCGGCCACAAATTTCTGAATTACGCTGCTGCGCTCGTAGCCCAGGAAGCGGAGGTACTTCTCCATGGGGGTCCACGTTTGGTCGAGTGAGCGATTTTGAGCAATTATGGCCATCGCCTTGTTCAAGGTCTGAAAATCTAACATGCAGCTTTGCAATGCGGAATTCAGATGCAAACCAGCGTAATGAGATCGGTTCTGTTCTGGCCGCACGCGTTCACAGCGCTGTCCTGCGCTCTGCTCAGCGCCAGCAGCTGATAGCGCATATCGGGGTTGGCCAGCTGGTCCGGCTGGCTGCCGATCCATCGCGAGAGCTCAAAGTTGAAGTGATCGTAGAATTCGACTTCCGCTTTTAGCGACTCCGCGATGTGGTAGTCTTGGTGCGCTGAAACGACGATTTTTTTGGTGGATAACCAGACAGGATGGAGATAACCCGGGTTTTGATCTGCCCGGCCGAGAGCTCGAGATAAACCGAGAGGACCGGTTCTGGGGGAGAGACAGAAAAGAACGAGTTTGTTGATTTTGGAGCTAAGAAAATGTGACAAAAAGAACCACACGTGTAAATTCCACTATTCAGAAGGGTAGATTGATTGGGTCTGATTATGATTTCATCGCATTTTTTGATCTTAAAATGGAAAATTTGAAGGAATTTCAATTTCAAAATTTCAAACAAACAGCGCACATGTTAGTTTTATCGCTATCAAATTTGCACAAGCCTGTAAAATGGCCAAAAAAAGGGCTACAACAGAATGCACACATTTCAGGAAGTTTGATCGCTCAGCGGTAGATAGCGCATGTCATAATTTCTGCGATAACCACACCTAAAACCGATTACTAGAGCTACTCTATTTCTATCGAGATCTCGAGAAGGAAAACCGGTTGAATTGAGCGGAAATCAGGTTTTAATTTTGGTGAATTTGAAAATTAAGGAGAATTAACGTCTGCACTGGTCTGGTTGTCTGCACTCTTGTCTGCACAAAACTGTTATGATCAGTTTTGTCTGGATTTTTAGAGCAGAAATTACAGACAAGACGAGTCTCTTCTAGACGAAATTTGTTTTTTATACAAATTTATTTATACTATTTTGTGCGCGTTTTACGATCAATTAGTTATTTGGCTGTCTAGCCCTATTCGTTACGAGATCGGCAAACACAAATTTTGAACTTTTATAAACCTCGAATTATCAGTTTTAATCAATTTTCAAAAAACAGAAATTTCTGTCTTTGACCCAAGACAAAATCCAGTTTTTTATTAAAATAAAGCTAAAACCACTTACAGCAATCAGTTCCATGCGGGATATCGAAACTGAACCCGCGCACAGTCGACCTCCTTAGCGCCAACACCAGCAACAGGAGTAATACGATCAACGGCGGCGGCGGCGAAAGGCGCACGAACATGGGGATGAGAACGCGAGCGCTGTGCACTTAGAAAAGTCGCATCACTCAATTGACGAGCGCACGGAAACGAGAGACGCCAGCAGTGTTGCAGCACAGAGGCAGCAGCGCGCCGGACACAATGAAACTCCGACTCGCGCGTGGGTATGAAAGGGAAAACGGGTCAGTGAAAGGTGGTTATGAATTGGGAAGTTTGGCGAGCGTACGGAGCGCGTAATTAGCGTCAGAGGTGTTTGGTCTTCATCGGTGATCGTCTAGCTCCTTTCGGAGGGCCGAATGGGGTCGGAAGAGCCAACTTTGAGTTTGTTGGTCCGTCTGTTTGCGGTGTGTACTGACAGCGCACGTACTTTTATAGGTTAAGGTCAATGAGCGCTTCCGTTCGGGTTGATTAGAGCGTTTAATAGGGTGGTATGAACGGAGGAGAAGTGTAAAAACGTGCAACAAAAAGTGCGAAAAACTAAAGAAAGGAATTTGGAGCGAAATAAAAAATGTAGTGCATTTGAAAGAATCTGGGCCTGGGACCTTAAACTGCTGGTTATGGGAGCGATAAGAGCATTACTGTCTACACTATCGTGGCTTCTTAGCAGAAAACCATAAAACTCCAAAAAATAAATCATTTTAAAAAGATCTTTGGTTACGGTAAAGCCTTAATGCTACTAATTAAAGCTTAGAATTCCTGAATTAATTGAAAAAATTGGATTATTCGTGCGTGCTGCTCGTTAATTTACAAATTCACAAAAATCAATCCTGTTTCCTCCGCTCCATCAAACCGGTTTCTTCCGACTTCTCAATGAAGAGACAACCGCTCGGGTTATCCGTTCGAGGATCCCCGCGGTGCTCCCGGAAATTGTGACATGAAATTGTTACCCGATGACCGATCAAATCGTCTGTTTTTGCATGATTGCTCGGTTAGTTCGGTGTCATGGCTTTTCATTTGGCGCAAGTAAACGATGACGGCCTTGTTGCAGCGTTTTGGGGTAACAGAGAGATTGCTCAAGGATGGCACAGATTCCTCGTCATGTTGACAATCGCTGCATATGTGGACGGCGTAGCAAGACAAAGAATTTGTAACCTGGCTAACTTTGTGCGAGATCGTTAACCTTCTAACTGGACAAACCATAACTGCCTTATTGTTAGTGGTTTAGCCTCGTTTTTGGCTCACCGCTAAATGAGAACCAAATTGGCGCCAAGTTCATCAATTTTTGTAGAGCAACGTTTAAAGGTGTTTAACATTGGCATTGCGTTGATTATGTGGATGGACAACTGCATACTGCTGTAAGTAAGCCTGGTAAGCCAAACATTAGGCGAAAACACTAAGACAGTCAGCCTAAGCTTCATGCAGCTCCAATTTGGTTGGCCAGAAACGAAGCCTAACAGCGTTACGACCAGACATAAAAGTACGACAGCATTTTATTTCCGTCACAAGCAAAAAAACTCACTAAACAGACAATAGGAATCCTCTGGCTGCTACTGAGAGGCTTATCATAGGACAGCCGTTTGGATGGCGCTCCGGGCTTTATTTTGTGAGTTGGCAGGTGAAAACTCCATCGAAATTGTAGGACTAATGTCAATTTTGCGCTCAACCTTTACAACAACTCCGTCTTTTCGCTTCCATTGAATGAAAGAGGGATCGAATAGCTGCAGTTCTCTTCTAAAATCACCCAAATATCTAAATGGAAAACCACACGCAGACTCAAAGAATCCGCTTTTTGCCGTTGCAAAGAGCCGCTCAAATAAAGTCCAATTGAATGTGAAATACGGCGACTGAATCGATTCAAACGGTTTTGACATCAGGAAATCTTCAATTTCTGGCTGCAAATATCGAGAGTACAACTCGATTTTCTTCAAAGTGTCGGATTGCAGGAAATCCTTCAGAATGTCGCGTACCGGCTCAACATCGCCCAACGTCCAGAGCAAAAAAATTGAAGACTGACGGTAAGAGGCGAGCAATTGGTGCGCAGTTCCTTCGGGAAAATCGCTTATCACTCCAACACATATTGATGCCATCGACACATAAGGAACAGAGAAGCTAACGAGCCGTTGAATCTCCTGGTACAACGACTCGTTTTGCTCAGAAGTTCGATCTATCGATATTTTCTCGATGCGAAGGTATTTCCTTTTCATTTTCTGAAGCTGCTCGAAACTGAAATAAACTGGAGACGCTCTCCAACAGCGCAGTCTATACGTCCACTTTCCGACAGCATAACCAATGTCCAGCTCAACGTCAAGTCGATTATCTGCTTTTGTTTCGATAGCTTTTTGCCATACTGGACTCGAAAGAGGTTTTTGAATAATGCCGAAAGGATTTCGCAAAGCCGCTGCCACCGATTTGCAGAAGACGAAAGGCAGTGAATCCATTTCTGAGCATCCACAATCCAAAAAAAACCTTCTTTAATGCGCTTAAAGCAATGCGAACAAACCAAATCGCATTGCTTTTAAAGGGACAATAACGTCGCTCCAAAAATGATTTTCTGAAATTTTGACTCCTCGTCACGTTTATTGTCAAATCAGGCTATGTTCGGCTGTTTCGAGTGAGTACAGTGGCATGACAGTTCCTTGTGATGTTGAATTGGTCCATGGAAACACCCGTTTGTGGCTGAATAGCCGAGAAACGATTTAAAAAATTGATTTGCTCGTGAACAGCCAAGTCGAGTGTTCAGCAAATGACATTTTTTGGAACGATATCACTGTCCTTTAAAGCCACTCATTCTACATAGAATAGCCAACAACTTTGGTTTGTTTCAGAGCCAAAATGTCAATTTTTAGTCGCAAAACGAGGTTCTTGGACATGTTTTGGCAGTGCTCTAGTGATTGGAGCTTGAAAGAAGAAAGGCGGCGTTGGCAAAGTTAAAGCACAGGCTTAAGCAAAGAGCAGAACACACGTACGACGCTGCGCGCTCAAAAGGTGTAAATTCTGGCACTACTATTGCAGCGGGAAACAAGAGAGAAAACGTCTCGGACGCTCGGAGACAACAGCTGACGAGCTCGTATGACAGCGTTCTCGTATCGCCACGCCCGCACTGACCAAGGCACTGAACGTTGGGCTGGGCGAGCGCGAGTAACCATTAATCAATTATCCGGCCACCACAGTCGACAACGGAGATCGCCATTCTGCACTAATTTCAATGTTCTGCTTAAATGATGTCACCGAATCGTTTGACTCGTACAGCGACTCGAAATATGACAAGAATGTCGAGGAAATTGAGCAAGAGCCCAAAAAGAGCTCAATTGCGTCATATTGCTCTCTTCTGGCTGTTTTTTTCTTGATTGCCGTTATCTTCTGTGGGGCCTTTGTACTTCATTCAACTCCATGGTGTAGGAGTTGCGTAAGCCGTTCGTTTATCCCACTAATTTCCCTACTCTAACTTATTTCATTAGAATCACAAGACTATCTTGACAGAGCAGCCAACTACGACAAACAGTTCGGTTTGGAGTTTCACCAAAAGTTGCGGGCGCTGACTAAAGAACGTGGCAATTCTACAAGCGGAGCAGGCAGTGAGCTAACCAAATTAATCCGTCAACACAAGTACACTCAAAAATCCCGTTCTTGACTTCCACTTCCAGTACCAGGTTGACGATGAAAGTGCGAGCACTTCCATTATGAAAAGCGAGGAGTTTCGTCTTAGTTGGTAAGTTGATAGCTCTATCTTGGCGACAGGCGATACGCGTCTAAATGATAAGTCTGATAAGCCAAAATCTAGACTAATCCACCGAGGGTCGCCGAGTTTTCTTACTTGGTGAAAACGTTGTTGTTTTAGACGAAATGGCAGGTTTCCGGTGCTTTGTTATACAAAAAACCATTTTCGCCTGTTTGGAAAGCAACAGAAATGGTGGTGGAAGTCTACGGATACGCTCGCGCGATGGATATTTACAAGCTGGTTGCCAAAAGCTTCGACTCTGAGGAATTGCGGAATCGCTACTTGGCTAAGTTTGCGCCAGATCGTATCGCGCTTCAGTTTTGTTCTTTGCTAACTGCTTTAGGCTCAGCCTGACTGCTTTAATTTAGCCTAGTTGTTGGCATACCAACCTTCGTAGAGCAAGGTGTCAATTACATTTGTCCAATCGCCGATTACCGCGAGACCATTGATTGCTGCAGGTGGGGAGGGTCAAAAATTCGATGAAAGACGAAATTTCTGAAAAATCTGCGACCTCTTTGGGACGATGTCCATGTCACTGTAAAACGTTATAGCGGCTGACGGAGAGATTGAGAACGTAGCGTTTTACAAACACATGTGGTCGTTAATTGGTTTGCTAATTCAATAAGCGATAAGCGATTGTTCGATAAGCAATAAGCGACTAATAAGCGATTGTTCCGTAACAAATTGTAAACTTACTTTACTGCCTTAGGCTTATAGCATTTAAATTTTAAAAAAACACGTTGCAGCCAGAGTTGGAGGATTTCGGACTATTCGGAAAGCAAAACAGATATCCAACATCATTTTCTCATTTTCTCAGTCTCATTTTCTTTCGGATTTACCGATTTGAATCGACAACGGATTGATTAAACAGAATTGGTAAAAGATCGCTCTTCGGTGACCGTCAGAACACACGTCAGAGATTATCAAAACACCTTTATTTAACATCATTAAACTACTCCATTACCCTACAGCGCTTACTGCGCAGTTGCAGCTGAGAACTCTATTCTGAAGGTCTATTCTGAAATCACGCAAATGTCTAAATTTGAAATCGCACGCAGACTCAAAATATCCGCATTCTGCCGTTGCAAACAGTTTCTCAAAGAAATTCAAACTAAAACACAAATACGTGTAGCTGGATTTGAACATCTTGGACAGCGCAAAATCTTGAATTTCAGTCTCAAAATTGCAAGAACGAATGTCGATCACTTTCAATGTGTCTCCGACTCCAGGAATCCCTTCACAATATCTCGAACCGACTCGATTCTGCCCAGCGTACGAAGACACATGATTGGAGAGTGACGGTAGGAGGAGAGTAATTGGTGCGCAGTTCGTTCAGGAAGATCGTCAATCCAGTGAAGTGCTAACAACGACATGGACACGTAGGGAACCGAGAATTGGACGATTTGCTGAATCTTCTCGAATGACGCGGAGATTGCTTGGTGAGAACTCATAATGTTGATTTCGCTAATTCGAAGGAATTTTGTGTTCGCCTTCTGAAGATCCTCGATAGTCAAAGCGCTTTGGCTGCCCATGATTGTGAGCTCATAGGACCATGTTCCATTTTCATAGCCAGCATTGATGCCAACGTAAGATCGAAATTGCACTTTCAAGTCGATTTCTCTCTGCCAAGCTTGACCCGCAAAAGGCTCACGGAGGCTGTGGGGATCTCCCAAAGCGGCAATGACCGACTCGCAGAATAGAAAAGGAACAAACTCCATCGCTTGACGTTCAGAAACTGGACTGACAACACTTTTATATAGACTGTATGCAATGCGAAATGGAATTTTAATTTCTCGATATCTTTATAATCTATTTTGCTTGTTGGTTTATAAAAAGAACATTGGCAAGGAGGCAGGAGGTAGCTAAGTGATGACGAGATGGCAGGTTGTTGCTTGAAACACAGCTCTTGAAAATCAAGGAAGGCGAGGAGACCACTTGATTCAATCCCGCTTGTGTTTCCGATCGCGAAAAACTATATAGCAAAGTTCAACAACCATAGCAACACCAACAACAACTGGAATAATTGATTTGCGGTTATAAGCGCCTATCATCGGATCATCGATTCTCGGCCTTCCTTGCGGCATGCATTCGTCTTTGAAATAGTGATGCGCAAGCAAATCACCCGAGTCAAAATTGTTGACGTATTTGTCGTAACAATCATATTTGACGATTGGTGTAAATTCTAGAGCGTAGCGTGTCCAATACTCCACTAAAATAGATTTTTAAGCAATGTAAACTTAAAAGAACCGAAGAATACTTGCAGCGGTTTTCTGTGGATTGGAGAGAAACTTCAGAACCTCCCGAGATCGACGATAGAATGGTGCCTCCGCTTCTATCTTCTCTTTCTCGAATTTCATTTCGTCTTCAATACCATTCAGCGCTGTCTTGACCGCCAATTTGTACATTGCCATTGCTCTGCCGCTGCCGAGAACCTCCATAACGCGCTGAAGCGCTTTCTCGAAGAGCAACGAGGAAAGTTCATTTTCTTCGATTTCTTCGAGTTGAATGTCCTACAAAAGAGTCGTTTAGTATGTAAACCACGTAAAGTAAGTCTTCATTTACCAAATTTGTGCGATATTCAATGTTGTCTTCAGTTCCAGCCATGATTTTTTGAAGTAAGAACGATAGTTCATCGTCGTCGTTTTTGTGAAGCTGTTTAATGGCCTACAAAGTCTTCTTTGTACCTAAGCCACGTGAAGTAACTCAATGTACCAGAGTTGTGCGATATTCAATGTAGTCTTCGCTTCCAGCCATGATTTTTTGATAATACTCGTGTTCGTCGACCAGTTCGGTCAGTCCAATGGGGACAATAAAGCTTTCGAGAGAGTGTTCGGAGAGTAGCTGACGCAAATCATAGTGAAAGTTCTCGTAGAATTCTCTGTCGTTTGCGGTTGCTCTGTCCAAGTAGGCGTTGTCATCTGAACAAGGAATACTCGAGTTTGATAACTTTGTCTTTTCGCTTTACAAGACCCGAAATCTTATTAAATAGCGACTTTCGCCAACATTTGCTTGCTCTGGATGGCCTCTCGGATTCTCCTGTAAGGAGCCGAGAGGTGAGTCATCCAGAGCTATGAGCACACTTTGCAAAACACAAAAAACAAAGTTTACAAACGTCGACCAATTCGTTGCACAGCCATCTTAACTAGAAAGAAAACTCACTCTCAGGTCGGATCCATTTTTCGGGATTTCAGGAAGAAGAAAATAGGCGGTAACAAGAAATGCTACATTTACAAACAAGAGTAGACGCGGATATGCGCCAAATAAAGGAGTTTTCGCGATTGGAGGCCTACGATCGAGTGATTTCTTGAATATCATGAATGAACTCACACTCGTTCTTTTCATATTCAACTTTGCTACAAATGACGCAAAATCAGATCGTTTACGAGTTGTAAAAATCAACGGTTCGGCCAGGTCAATGTGCATTGATCTCTTAGAAACCTTCTAAAATATTTCATTTAAACATCAATTCAATCTTAAAAATCTAAGAACACAATTTTCATAGCCGTTCGGCTGGTATTAACTGGCTCTAACTCGATTGCCAAGGTGCCCCAGAGTGAAATTTTAATTTGGACAACGATTCCGTCCGCTCGTTTCCATTCAATCGTTGAATCCGTTGATTCATTGATCTGCAACTCCTTCTTGAAATCCCGCAAGTCAATTAGCTGAAAATCAAAGAAAGACCTCAAAGTGAAACCTTTCCTGAGCAATCTCTTTGGCTTTGCAAATAGCTTTTTTGTCAATAGCAACCTGCCAAATGTGGCTCGTGAAAGGCTCCGCGATTGCGGAAGGTTTTTGAAAAGTCGCAATGACCGATTCGCAAAAGGCGAAAGGTAGGAGTTCCATTGCGGAGCCAGGAGAACCAACCGGTCAAAAACGAGCTCTCAATACGTTTTATGCAATCAATCAGACATTGCGAACTCGGTGTACAACTCTTGGCATGCAGAACAGGACTTCATTTATCAAAAATTTGAATGCAGCAA
Organism: Steinernema feltiae; assembly: GCA_007213375.1. NCBI lineage: Eukaryota > Metazoa > Nematoda > Chromadorea > Rhabditida > Steinernematidae > Steinernema > Steinernema feltiae. Next base: position 2,962 of record MQUG01000812.1, on the reverse strand, counting down.
CGCGTACTGGCAACAACCAACGAGTATTATAACAAGTTTTTTAAGCATTTGGAGCAGCTGACTTGGTGCTATAGAATTTTCATGTCAGCTCAGAGAACAGCAAGCAATAGTTCAACAACCATAGTGTGCGGAGGACACATGTGGCGACTGATTCCATTTCTTTGAGTCAAAGCACAAATTGATTTTATCGGTTTTTATTCTACAACGTCATAACTCTTTAATTCTTTAATAACTTTAACCCCAAAGCAAACAGGATTTATGGACGACATTCAAAACGTTGCGAATTTGCGTAGCATGGGCTTCCAAAGTCCAAAGTTGAGAAATTGACAAATTTCGGTAGAAATGAAGCAGTTCAAACAACTGTTCTTGAGGGAATTCTTCAATGCTCCCAATTGTCAATTGAAACATGGACACACAGGGAGCTGTAAACTGGACAATCTGTAGAATTTCTTCGAATGACGATGCAATTGCCCAGTTCGTTTTGCAAATAATTACTTCGCGGATTCGAAGGTGTTTTCTGTCGATTTTCTGGAGCATGGTGAATGTGAACTTCACGCCTCTGTTCAATGAGTACGACCATTGGCCATTGATGTAGCCAACTTGGATGCACACGTCTAATCGATTATTTTGGCTCTCGCTGATTGCAGCTTGCCAAACACGGCTGGATAGAGGGGCTTTAATCTTGACGGTTTTCTCAAATGCCGCAATCACCGACTCGCAAAAAACAGGAGGAAGGGCGTCCATCGCTGGGCGAACGAACTGAACTGAATTAGCCAGCGCTATAAATGTGGTTAGGTCAATGCGCTGTGACAGTGCGATGCATCGAAAGACAAGTGTCAAACCCCATTCGCACCTCGTAACTCCGCCGTCAATTATGTCGCCGGCCGTCATGCTTCAAATTTATGTCTCGTCTTGCCAGATGTCTCAAATTTACGAGTTTACGGGCGCCGAGTCATCAGCTGGTGATGATCAGCTTCCATGGCACGTGCACCGAAGGCGAGAAGACCATTTATTCAATCGCGCTTCAGTTTCCGATACCGGAACGCAATGTAACAAAACTGAACAATCATCGCAACACCAACAACAGTTGGAATCATTGATTTGCGGTTATAAGCACCTATCATCCCATCATCAAATCTAGGCCTTCCTTGCGGCATGCACTCGTCTTTGAAATAGTGATGCGCAAGCAAATCGCTCCCATTGTAGTTGTTGACGTATTTGTCGTAACAATCATATTTGACGATTGGTGTAAATTCTAGAACGTATTGGGTCCAATACTTATCTGAAAAGTGACATTTAAGGGACGTAAACTCAGAAAAATGGATTACTCGCAGCGGTTTTCTGTGGATATGAGATAAACTCGAGCTTCAGAACCTGCCGAACGCGAATATAGAATGGTGCCTCCACCTGAAGCCTCTCTCTCTCGAATTTCATTTCGTCTTTAATACCAATCTCCGCTGTCCTCGCCGCAATTTTGTACATTGCCATAGCTCTGCCGCTGCCTTGAACCTCCATAACGCATTGAAGAGCTTTTTGAAAGAGCAAGAACGAGAGTTCATCATCTTCGATTTTATGAAGCTGTTGAATGGCCTACAAAAGTGTCGTTTAGTATCACGTGAACTAAGTCTCTATTTACCAGATTTGTGCGATATTCAATGTAGTCTTCGCTTCCAGCCATGATTTTTTGATAATATTCGTGTTCGTCGATCAGTTCGGTCAGTCGAACGGCGACAACGGCGCTCGGGAGAGAGTGTTCGGAGAGTAGCTGACGCAAATCATAGTGAAAGTTTTCGTAGAATTCTATGTCGTTCGCGGTTGCTCTGTCCAAGTAGGCGTTGTCACCTAGAAATGATGATTTTGCTGCGATTTTGAGATTATTAGTGGCTTATACAGGAATAATCGACCTCACAAACAGTTTGAGAATTTTCAATTTGCGATTACCAGGACCCAAAATCGTGTTAAATAGCGACTTTTGCTGGCGCTGGCTGACATTTATCAATGAGCGAATCATAGCACAGCTAAACAGAAAACTCACTCTCAGGTCGGATCCATTTTTCTGGGATTTTGTTGACAGGAAGAAGAAAATAGCACGTGACAAGGAAAGCAATATTTCCAAACAAGAGCAGAAGCGGGTGTGGCCGAATAGACCAGCAGCTTTTGCGCTTGGAGGTGGCCTACGACGAGCCTTCACTGAGTTGGCCATGAAAGAACTCTCAACTCTCTATTTTCAACTTTGCGTCAAATGGCGCAAAATCAGATTGATAACGATGTGAAATGAGATGTAAAAATCAGAGGTTCGGTCAAGTCAATGTCGTGTGATGTCAGTGTCATTTTGATCGCTTAATCGGTGAAATATCTTATCTATAAATATCAATTTAGTATCAAAACTCTAAAAGCACAACTTTCACAGCATTTCGGCAGGCTCTAACTCGATTGCCAAGGTGCCCCAGAGTGAAATTTTAATTTGGATAACGATTCCGTCCGCTCGTTTCCATTCAATCATTGAATCTGTTGATTCATTGATCTGCAGCTCCTTCTTGAAATCACGCAAGTCAATTAGCTGAAAATCAAAGAAGACCTCAAAGTGAAACCTTTCTGAGCAATCTCTTTGGCTTTGCAATAGCTTTTCGAAGAACGACAGGTTGAATTTCGAATTCAACGGTTCAAATGCGAGCAATTCCAATGATTTAGTCACGCGAGCTCTTCAATTCATCCCGAAATGAAGCAGAAAAGTTAGCGTTGTAGAACGTTGCGTTCTGTAAAGTCCTGAAATTCAAATGTCCTTTACGGAACTGCGAATTGGTTCGATGTCTCCGTTGACGTAAATTCCAAAAATGACGAATTACGGATGAACGAAGCAGCTGAAGCAGGCGATTTTGAGGAAAATCGCAATTCTAGTAAACGTCAGCGAAGACATGGACATATAGGAGCCGTAAGCTGCACGAGTCGCAGAATCTCTTCA
>MQUG01000811.1:0-26627 GCA_007213375.1 Steinernema feltiae | reverse complement strand
GCGAGGAGGGAAAGGGCGCGCGTCAACGTTGACCAAAGTGCAACAGTGAGGCTGGCGCAAGAGCGTCCAACCTACAACAATATTCCATGCGCAGCTAGGACAGAAAAAAAATTATTTGATTCTGTTGCGCGTCCGTTGCGAGAAAACTGAGATTTTAAAAATAGCACTTTAGATTTACAATCAAAGCGGATGGAACGCCTGGATGTCAAACTTCCCAATGTTTATTTCGAGGTCAAAGATGACTTTATGTACTATCTGGATAGAGCAGCTGGAACCGTCGTTCAGGTTAACCTAAAAAACTAATGTAAAAACTGAATTTGTTTTCAGTAATGCCCCTGGTAACTGGTATCTGTCCACAACTGCTCAATTCACCGATTCACTATTTTCAGAATGCGACATGAGTGGCCTGAAAGCTATTAGACGACGACATCTACCTCTACCACTATACTGTAGGCGAGAACGAGCATATTCTGAGCATATTAAAGTTTGACAATGAGACTCAAATTGTCAAAACCGCATCCGACCATCCGACCAAAGGGTAAGAGAGCAAAAAACATGCAAACAAGCCGCTTTCATTACACATTTCAGAGAGTTTAAATGCTGGGACGAATCCCACTATCGCTCGCGTTTTGTGACTGCTAACAAGGATTTTTCTCAACTCTTCTGCTCTGAAAATCGGCGGCTCTACACTAGCTCGGGCCTTTGTGAGTTTATTTATGTGCTTTGGATGTTTCTCAGCTGTTTTTTTTTGTTTCCAATCCACTTTTTTCAGCTCCCAACAGTCCAGTATTCACGTGCAAAATCGACTTTACTATATCAGAAGAGAAGCCAACAAGCTGCTCCTAAAGTCATTTGCGTTAGAGGACAAAACGCTGAATATGAGAACAGAAGAATTGATTGGCCAAGTTGAGCTCTGCAATTTCGATGTTTATTCCTGCGTGTTCGGCGAAGATATCTACTTTGTGGAGTACGGTGGTTCTCCTAAAATGTTTAAGCTAGAATTAAGGTTGAGACTGTTCTTCCGTGGACTAAAATGGATTAATTTCTTAATTTTAGTTCTCTTACTGTGATGGATGTGACGGCGATCGGTGATTTCTTTATTGGAAGAGTGAATCAGGACAACAAAGCGATTTACGTCACCGACTACGATGAGAAAACAAAGAAGGTTAAAGGCGTTTACAAGCTGGACGTCACAGAGGTTAGTCTTCGCTCACAAAGCCTTCAATCACAAGCAAATTAACACTTTCAGAACAAACCAGATCCTCTCAAATGCCCGCGCTGTGCAAGTGAATTTGAGATTCCAAAAATCATCAAAGGCTGCGGTCATTCAATCTGCGATTCGTGTGAGGAAAACATGCTCAAACCATTCGTGGACGCCGACAATAGGAAGTTGAATTGTCCGATCGCTGAGTGCAAAAACGTTGCAGTTTTAAGCAAAGGAGAAAATTGCCGACCAATCACGCGCTCAAAGGTCTGTTTCGTTGTTGTTCTGACTGATTTAATTGAGCTTCAGAAATGATCGAGAACGCAGGGTTCACACCTGGTGTATCGAACGAGGGTTTCCCATCGATCAGCAACACGAACGAGGTAACTTTTTTATTTTTCCTAGTCGTACAGAAAATGTATTTTTGTTACGAAGAGGTCTTCAATTTCAGAAAACACCTGGATGCCTTAAATTTGCATAAAAAGCTGGCAGATAAAATTTAGATGCTTTAAGATTTTCCCAAACTACATTACCGACTGTCATTCATGGTTTTATGCTTTTAAACAGTGCACAGAATGAATTATACCTGGAAATGAAAGACTATGAGCAGTCGGTAGCGGTTCGAACGTTAGTATCACTTAGTTCGCGCGGCTTTACTAGCCAAATCTAACCAAGAGGAGCTGAAGACACAGAAATGGCAAAAAGGCGAAAAAGCTGCGCGTTCTACGATGCCTGATAAGTCAGGAAACCAGGCTAAGTCACTAAGGCAGCCAGCCCAAGCGGACCTGTGAGCTTAGGCCGAACGCCCTACGGAGCATGGTAAGCTCTAAGCGTTGTACTCTAAATTAGGCCTAAACATAGTTTAGCACAAAGACTCCGCCAAAATTCAAAAAACGCTGCTAGTGCACGGATTCTTGGATGTTGGCTTCGCATAGCAGCGTTCAGGCATAGCGCCAAGCTCTGCTTTGCCATTTCTGTGTCCTTTTGTAACCTTTTTGGTTTTGTGTGTGTGGATAAGATATGAACGCTTGAGGGGGAAAACGGATTGGCACATTTTGGTCCCTCTAATTTAATTTATTACCCAATGAAAACGACTCAATCGAACTGCTTTAACGGACGAACCGTAAAGACGTTTCATGAACTGCAAAACAACCTGAAAAATTGTAACATTCTGTTTCAACATGAACAACCCTCCCCGTCGCTCGATAATCCGCAATTTCATCCGCTAGCGCGTCTCGTGCGACCAGTATTGTAATTTTCTTCATCAACGTGTCCTGCTGCATTAATTGCTTTGCAAATTCCGTGACACTGGGTCCGCTGCAGGTGGAATTTAAGGAAAAAACGTTGATTTTTGCAAACAAAGAGAGCAATTCAGCTACATCGCTTTCGGGAATTTTTGAATTAACATCGTTAAAATGCAGTCTTGGAAAGTTCAAAAACGGTTGCAAACTCTTAATTAAAGCGTGAACTTCGTGCTTTGACGATTTGATGACAGTCCAACAATGCCCCAGACATTCAATGTAGTCGAAGCGCAGGTATTTGGGACCAACTTGCTGCAGCAAAGTTGTAAGACGAGCTATGGAAGGAGATTTCGATTTGAACAAGTCATAAGTCCATTTGCCATCATAGTAGCCAACAGTCAACTGAAAGCGCTTTCGATTGGCAGAGTGATCCTGGAGCGATTCGTTCCATTTGGCGTCTGGAAAAGGGACGTCCACACGAGGGAGATCCTTGATCGTTCCCACGACGGCGTCGCAGAACGCGAAGGCAATCGAGTCCATCACGAGCAGAGAATTTGACGAAAATTTGAATTTCAATTGCATTTATAGTCGTTTTCAATGAAAAGCGACGCTCACGATGATGCAATGTGCGATCAGTTTATCCCACAACGCTCAAAACTGCGAAAAAAAGAAATATTTTGTTTGAGACCATAAACTAACATAAGCTCAAAATTAAATTAAATCAAAATGCTTTGTTTTTATTTTAATAATGAGTGCTTTGTTAGGCTGCCTTTGCCCACAGCTGCCGGAACCCTATTCTGCGGAAGTGCCAACACAAGCTCTAGATGCATTTCGAAGGCAGAGCATGTGCTGTCTGTCACAAAAATTACAAACGTGTTCGAATCTTTCATGAAGATTTAAATTCCAAACATTTTGATTGACTGAACGTTTTCCTTTTCCACTCACACACAAATTTTACATCAGCTCTGCACGGGCTTTCTGGTGTTTTTGCTGGTGCCAGAAGGCAGTCAGCCTATGCAGAGCTCTAAGAGCATGGTAAGCTCTACTTTAAATTAGGCCTAAGCGCATTTTTGTCTTTGCATTTTCGCTTTTAGAACAAGATATGAACGCTTCAGTGGAGAAACGTTTTGACACTCATTCCAAATTTTGGTCTTTCTCATTTAGTTTTGGCCCTGATTTGCCGAAATGTTTAAAGAAATGAATTTATTACCATTTCAAAACAACTCAATCGAATTGCGTCAGCGGTCGAAGCGTAAAGACGTTACATGAACTGGAAAACGTTTTGTTTCAACATGAACAACTCTCCCAGTTGCTAGATAATCCGCAATTTCATCTGCTAGCAGGTCTCGTGCGTCTTGTATTGTAATTGTCTTCACCAAGGTGTCCTGCTGCATTAATTGCTTCGCAAACTCAGTGACACTTGGTGCGTTGTAAGACGAAAAGAACGTAGAAATGTTGATTTTTGCAAGCAAAGACAGCAATACAGCTACATCGCTTTCGGGGATTTTGGAATTGAAGTCATACAAATTTAGTGTTGGAAAATTCAAAAACGGTCTCAAACTCTTAATTAGCGCGTGAAATTCCTCCTTTGACGTTTTAGTGACATACCCCCCATGCATCCAACATCCAATGTAGTTGAAGCGCAGGTATTTGGGACCAACCTGAGCCAGCACAGTTGTAAGAAGAGCATTAGAGCAAAATTTTGCACTGAACAAGCTGTAAGACCACTTGTCATCGTAGAAGTCAGCATTAAACTTAAAGCACATTCGATTGGCAGAGTGATCCTGGAGCGCGTTGTTCCATTTGGCATCTGGGAAAGGGACGTCCACACGAGGGAGATCCTTGATCGTGCCGACGACGGCGTCGCAGAACGCGAAGGGAATCGAGTCCATCACAAGCACAGCATTTGACAAAAAATTGATTTTCACCCGCATTTATAGTCGTTTTCAATGAAAAGCGACGCTCACGATGATGCAATGTGCGATAAGGCGGCGTGACATAAGCGCGAAAACCGTAAGCGCGACGACATAAGCGCGGCGTCATAAGCGCGAATGCCGTTCGCTCTTATGTCGTTCGCGCTTATGGAATTCGTGCTTATGACGGGTCACGGTGCGATAAGCCTATCCCACAACGCTCAAAACAAAACAAACACATATTTAGTTTGATACCGTAAGCTAAGTCGTACATAAATAAACTCAAAATTAAATGTTAAGTTGCTTTGTTTTTATTTGTTTTCAAATGAGTGCTTTGTTGAATTCCTAGGCCAACAGCTGCCGGATCCAGACTCGTTTACTGGCTATCGTCACACCAAGCAACCTTCGAAAACGCACAAATATCTCAAAATGCGCACCAAAAAGACCCTAAACAATGTGAGTCATGTTCAAGCTCACAAGTTCAGTTCATTCATCGAAGCCTCCAGTTTGTGCTTGCTCCGCACGCCCAGAATTCACCTAAAATTTCCAAATTCAGAGACATAGGCCTAAGCCTAAAACAATTACGGAATGTGGAGCTCAGTACGAAGCCTAAACTTAGCTGACAACATGATCGCCTAGTGTTTGCTGCGAAAGTGCCTAAAGAAACTCTAGACGCATTTCGATGGCAGAGCATGTGCTCTCTGGCACAAAAATCTAGACAATAAAACGTTCGAAAACGTTCGAAAAACTTTTCTCTCGTTGGTGTATGGCGATTTATTTCGCGCTTATGACGTTTGCGCTCATATAGTTTGCGCTTACGTCAGGCCATCAGCCTGTTTGCTTTATCAACTGCACAGCATCGGTATTCGTGGCTTGGTATTAAGAAATTCAAACATTTTAGGAGTTTCAAATCGGGATAAACGCGCACAGTTTGATGAAATGCTTCTCATGTCCAGAAAACGGCAAGTTTAATTTGCGTTTTGAATTAAATTAACTCGATTTTCAGTTCAACTCTCCAAAGCGATGAAATGTTTCGACTGCATTGCGACAAAATGCGCACCATCGGTTATTAAGCCATTCGTCTCTAATTGAAACGTGTTCTATGCTTTAGAACCACTTCCTCTGTGGACACTGCGCTGCGAAGAAGCACAAAGGTCACAATTACGATGACGCTTTCGTAGACGAAGCCACAAAACGATCTTTCTTGGCAAAGTTTGCCTCCGCCGATGATAACCAAGTGAAGCAAAAGGCAGTCGAGCTGATTGCTAAAGCAGCTGCGAACCTAAAGGTTTTTGACTTGATTTTCCGTGTAAATAAATTTGGCATTAGCGCAAGCAGGAGAGCGATGAAGCACTTGGAGCGAAGATACGAAGGATGAACGAATCGAATGTTCCGACTGATCGGTGGCAGAACGAGTGCGCTGAGATGGAACAGCTGTTCAAGAAGGCGCTTCAGGTATCTAACCAAAGCATGTTTGTCGTCATTCATTCGGTCATTGATTGCAGGAGAAACTTGATCTTGCTGACCAAAACGCAATTATTCAAAAAGCGGTTAGAATCCCAAAACAATCCTAGTTTGAATTGCTTTCAATGTTTCTATATTTTATGTTATTGTTTTTGTTGTTTGTTAAAAAACCGGCTATCACCGGTTAAAAATGCCTATTATTTTGTGTTTTCTGATCAGATCAGTTCAGATCAAATCAGTATAATCTTGCGGCTATTGGACTGCAAAGTGATCTGCATACGGTCGCTGATTGACTGATAGTGGCTGATTTGACCGTTTTCTGGCTATTTCCGGTCGTTGTAATGAGTGGTGTTATCATCTCAAAGAACAAAGTCCACTATCGTGCACCGATGTCCGAGCGGTTAAGGAGATTGACTAGAAATCAATTGGGCTCTGCCCGCGTAGGTTCGAATCCTGCTCGGTGCGACGAATTTTTTGTTTTGCTTTTTTTGCTGACCTTGATTTCAATCGACGGACGCAGTTGGCGATGGGAAGACAGACGGACGCACAAACCAATGTGTGGTGAGATCGGAGTTGTGGCTGACGTTTGCGAGACGTTAGGGAGAGGTGTTGAGCGTTAGCCAGAAACGGAGATTGCAGTAAAGATAGCGATGTCGCGCGCTTCCTTCCGCATTTGGCGGCAACAAATGAATGTCAACTAAATGTCGCGCGTGCTAGCGAGACGTCACACAGGAGCTACAGCCTCGTGTCGTGGTTGTTTGATTTGACTGTCTCATAGGCTAATTGCATAAAAACTGTATTGGATTGATATAACTCTTTGAACTACAAAGCGCACTATCGTGCACCGATGTCCGAGCGGTTAAGGAGATTGACTAGAAATCAATTGGGCTTTGCCCGCGTAGGTTCGAATCCTGCTCGGTGCGACGAATTTTTTTTTCTGGTTTTGATGCAAATTGCCCAATCATTTCCATTGCAATATGAGGTACGGACGGACAAACTTGGTAACGCGTTTGTTTATGGCAGACGAACGAAAGGTTGCTGTCAACTGTCTGATCGAAGGCGATTAGTAGACGGACGGACGATCGGTCGGTGTAGCGTTGTGATGGATGATGCCTATTGCGATGACGTAAAAGAGGGATGTTGCGCGTTAGCCAGAAACGTAAATCGTGGTGAAGCTGGGCGAGTTGTAACTGCTCCACGCTCGTTGCATCTCGCAAACGGTTCTCATTTAGCCGTTGGTCCGTGCTCGCGAGAGTAACTACTTCTTCGTACCGTGGCGCTGTTTGACTCTTAGTGACGAAGTGCTGTCTGATCGGTTGCGGCCAAACTGCTCTCCGTCACAGAGTCGATTTAAATCATGCTTTTTTTGCGCGCATTTGATTAATGCGTTTAATGTTCAGACGATGCACATCAAAAGACTAGACGTGGAAATCCCGGACAAGTTCTTTGTAGTTAAAGACGATTTTCTGTACTATGCACAAAAGAGTTTCAAGCAATCTTGAAGAGTTTTGAAAAAGTCGAATTTGCATTTGAGAGTTTCCCAGGTAACCAGGCTTCCCAAATTTAGACGAATTCATCTCTTTTGTTCTTTTCAGAATGCGATTGCAAGGGCATTCGGCTCATCGGTGATGAGCTCTACTTGTATCATTACTTTCTGGGCGAAAACAAGCAGCATTTGAGAAAACTTCAATTCAATGCGAGTAATCGGACCGTTGACACGACGACTGAAATCGAAATTGAAGGGTAAGACCAGTCAACATCAAAACCAGACATATATTGAGAATTGTTTCAGACAGTTTCAAAACTGGGATTTCTCTTTTCATCGTTCACGCTTCATCCACACCAATCGCAATTTTACACAGCTGCTCTGCCTAGCTAATCAGCAACTCTACAATGTGCCTGGTCTCTGTAAGTCAAGTGATTCTATTTTAGTCTATGCTGATTCCGCACTGCAGCCACGAACAACCCAATTTTCACTCACAATGACCGTCTCTACTTTGTTACATATCAGAAGATGACGTGGATTTTGAACTCATTTGCACTGGACGACAAAAGCCAGGCAATGAAATCTGAAGAATTGACAGGTTCTGATGACCTGACGATGATTTTTTATTATGGTAACGCAGTGGTTTCATGCGTGTTCGACGACGTTGTCTACTTTGTGAAGAATGCCGAATTTCCCAAGATTATCAAACTAAATTTGAAGTTGGAACTTTCCGTTGCTTAATTGAATTCTTAGATTGTAGCTCAAATACGTTGACAGAAGTCAGCACAGCAATCAATTTCAATGTGCGAAGTGTGAATTACGACAGCAAAGCAATTTACGCCCTTGACTACGACAAGCAGTCGGAGAAATTCAAAGGATTCTACAAAATGAGTGTCAAAGAGGTTCAGCTTCCTTAAATTTTTGACTTGACAATCAGGTCTTTCCAGGAAAATGCAGATCCGCTCAAATGCCCACGTTGTGACAATCTATTCTACATTCCAAAGATTGTTAAAGGCTGCGGTCACTCAATCTGCTACTCTTGTGAGAATGGCATGCTGAAGCCATTCTTGGACGCCAACAACACAAAGCTCAATTGCCCTGTGCGGTGGTGTCAAAACGTTGCTGTTGTGAACAAAGGGGAGGAGTTGTTGATCAATCAAGCGCTTAAAGGTGCGGTTTAGTTTGACCTTTAGCCATAGCAACAAAAACATGGCGATTATGACTCATTTAATCTCGCAGTCTGGGTTTACCTTATGTGAAGTTTCAGATATTATCGACAAGGGAGAGATGATGAAAATCGATGAAGAGTTCGATGGTTCAAAGAGGAAACGGATCCGTCTGGGAATCAACATTAAAACGGTAAAATTTCACTTTCTAAAGAACATTCAGATCAGATTTCAAACAAGTTCAAACACGGTACTAAATTGATTTCGTCTTCTACGGTAGTTCGAAAACTAATTTTAAACAAAAGCCGGAGCGCGCGCAATCCGCGCTTTTATTTTCATCGTATTCTCTACACTTATCAGTGGGTAAACACTTGCAACACGCGTAAATTGAACAGAAGTTGTTATAACTTGTACCCTCACTGCAACGTTTCAAATACGTGCGCGCGGGGCTCATTGGCAGAGCGTTTGTCTTTTGTGAGCGGTGTCTGTTTCGATGCCTTATGGGTGTTTCAGTGACTCCGTTGCAACATCTACATGTAGAGGGAGATTAAACCTAATTTTCAACGCAAGTAAATACTTACAATGAAATTTTTTTGGAATTTTTAATCTAATGTTGACAAACACCTCCAAGTGAGCTTAATTTTTGCACAACCATGTTGTTTCAATAGGTCATAAAATTCTCAGCCTGAGAATCGATACACGAATTTCTGGATTTTCCGGTCGCCGGCGGATGCGTCATTGCTTATCTAATTTTTTGCTCTTTTCAGCAGCGAAACGCCCACAATTTTTTGTTCCCCTGGCTGACTTAAATGATTTTGAGGAGAGCGATCATGTCATGAATGCGAAGCAGCCGAATTTAGCCTAGACGATCAATCAGATCACGACAGTGTACACATCAGTCCTTCCATACTTTTTAGAACTCAAGACTAGCCAGCGTAATGGGGAGGCAATAGGAGGACACACCAAATTACAGAGAAATCTAACAAGAAGTTATGGAACTGACTCTTCTCTAGTTTGAATCATTTCAGGAAAAGGAATCCGCAACGAACATAAAAACGGTCACATGTTTGTCATGTCTGGAAAGCGGCAAGTCGTCTTTTCAATAAGCTTTCATTGTTGCTAAACATTCAGATCTTCCCCACAGAGCACTCAAATGCATTGACTGCATCGCCGAGAACCGATTGCCAAAGGTTAACAAATTCAACAATTCAGTTCAAATAGCTAGCAAGACTTTAGGATCATACAATCTGCAGTAACTGCACTGCAACTAAGCACCCGGGTCATTCATTCAAGTACGCGTTTGTCCACGACTCCACAAAAGCCGCATTTATTGAAAAGTTTGCCTGCGGTGATGAAGAATTTAAGCGCAAGGCTTTTGAGTTTTTGCGCAAACAACTTTTGCAATTCAAGGTTATTTGTCATTGCTCTGTATTGCTAGAAGCGTTAAATTTAGCAATTAAACACTAGCTTCAATGCTTTTAAAGCGTTGAAAAATAGGATGGAGGCTACAAACATTCCGACTGATCAATGGGAGAGCGAATGCGCTGAGATGGAAAAATTGTATGAAGTTGCGATGCAGGTAAACTGCTGATGCACTCACGGTTTTCACTCTTAATTGATTTAGAAGAAACGTGCACTTGATGATGATCAGAACGAGCCAAGCAAACCTTAATTTTGTTGTTTATTAGTTGTTTGTGCTAATATATGATGTTGTTCGATGCATTTTGTAGAGAAATGCGAATTTGTTGACTCTTCCTTCGAGCAGTTGTTAAATGGAGTTTTGATCTGGATAAATTGTACGTTTCTGCAAGTTTTAAGCTCAAATAATCAAAAAGTTTTTGTAAAATTCAGTGTTTGAGAGTTCGAAGAACCTCAGAACCTGTCGTCCCTCAATTCACGAGTCTGAAAGTGGAAGCATATGCATTGTAAAGACCCAACAAGAAGTGCATTTTAAAGTAACATTTGACAATTTGACATCAAAATTGCGCGTTTGACAGATTTGTGTACAAAAGTAAATGTTATATTAAGAGGTCAACATCAATGCGAATGTCAAACCAGGGAGCAAATGGCGATGAATTATGGCAAAAAGCACCAAATTGCTTAGAAATCAAACCTATAAACTGGCATGCTCTCTCTGTCATGTCAAATGTCAAATCAGGGCGCAAATTGCAATGTTGACCAATCGGAAGTAGCGCTCGCAGTCGCTTATCATCTCTGCAAAGATTCGCGAGACTATCGATTGAGGAGGGCGGCAGCGGGCAATCAATTTCTGCGTTGCTTTCTATGTTTTTGCGTCTCGCTGTATTCCCGCTAACTACAGGTAATCTCCATGTATTTCTAAATAACAAAAATGCATGAATTTTAGGCAATGCGCCTTGAACACATAAACGTTGGAATTGGCGATTGTAATTTTGAAATCAAAGATGACTTTTTGTATCAATTGGAAGGCGCAGATCGAGTCATTCAGGTTAACTTGAAAAATCTTGAAAAATCCGTGTTTTCACTCGAAAACGTCCCAGGTAAACGTGTTTTTAATTTCCTAAACTAGAGCTTTGCAGTGTTTAGAGGGCGATAAGCTTGAAATTCGTCTTTCCTGTGGCGAGATTAACCTGCAATATTTCGTTGACGGAAGCACTTATTTCTGCAATACTTTCCAATACATTGCTACCAAAAGCAAACGGCATTTGTGCAGATTGAGTTTCGATACAGACCGTGGAACTGTTGAATTAGCCAGCGATGTTGAAATTGAAGGGTAAGTAGTGACCATAATGAATGTTTCTAGTCAAAAAAAACGTAATTTTGAAGTTAAGTTAAGTAGATTAGGCAAAGCGTCAAGCAGTAGAGCAGTCAAGCCGAAATATGAACCGGCTGGCTTGCATATCGACAGATTGGCTTCTCTGGCTTCAAGCTCATATTCTATTGTTTTAGAGAAATGAGAAACAATGACGATTACCGTACGATACGCGTTATCGAATCAAGCGGCTACCGTACTCAGTTCTTCTGCTTTGAAAACAATCAAATTTACGACAATCCTGGATTTCGTAAGTTCAATTCAAGTCCAAGATGCAATTTCCAAGCTGTTTCCAGGCGACAATCCAGTGTTTGTCTACAGTAATCGTCTGTGCTTTATTACGAGTGCTAATAGAACGCTGTTCGTGAATTCCTTTGCTCTGGACGACAAAAATCAGACGGTAAAAACCAAGAAGTTAACTGGCAAGGGTATCCTGCGGAGCGGAGCTGTTCCGTGTGTGATTGGAGACGATGTTTACGTTCAGCAGTTCAGTAAGTATGAGGAAATGCTGATTTTAAAAGTTAATTTAAGGTTTACGATCTTTGTTGTGACGCTCACGATCACAACTCCGAACATTTGACAAATATGAGGATTCAAAAGGATCATCGGGTCTCGAAGCGATATTGAGGTGTGAAGATGTAAACAATGGTGCGATGTGTGGGTGAACTGTGTGTCGTCGGCTTGTGTGAAACTCGTGTGAAGCTAATACTATTCTCAACGTGCCTTTGATCGTGACTCCGAAGACTTGTAGCGTGACAACTTCGCACAAGCAATACTATCAAGCTCAAGCTCGTTCTGCACTACTTGTGCAATTTATTCTCATTTCGTGTCGTTGCTGAACGTGTTTTGTTTGTGGTTGAATAAACCATTTGGCGGTTATCTGTATATTGCGAGGCCATTCAAGTCCCGCGTGGCATCCTCCTGCAAAAGAGGACAAGGCGAGCCTAACCGTCTCTACAATCTTCTTAAAGCTCAAATTTGATTGAAACTTTACAGGTCCAACACGATCACCGACATCTCGAGTTGCATTGCAAACCTCGAAGAGATCTCATGTATTGGATGTTTGAGCTACGACAGAAAATCGATTTATTTCACGCATCGTGATGATGAGTATGAGAAAATCAAAGGATTTTGTAAAATCGACATCCCAGAGGTTAGTTTCACGATCTTATGCGCTCAAAACTCCGCGTTTAGACGAAAAGAGATCCATTCAACTGTCCTCGATGCAATTCACTGTTTGAGAATCCGAAGATCCTCAGAAGCTGCGGTCACTCAATTTGCGAGTCCTGTGAGAAGGACATGCTGAAGCAGTTTGTGGACGCCAACAACAGGAAGCTCAACTGCCCCGTTGCTGGCTGCAAAACTGTAGAAACGTTGAACGAGGCAGAGGTGCTACCAATCAACCATACGCTCAAAGGTTTGCTTAAGCCACATTTGCGACTTAACTGAAAGTCATTTGATTCAGACCTCATGAACAACGCACGATTTTGTGATTTCGTCAGGGCAGAGAATGCGTTGGTTCAATCGTGTCGACAGTGTGGCAAGCAAGATGACGAGTTCACGCATTGGATCAGAGAGTCTTACGGCAATACTGTAGGTTAAGTACAGTTTGTTTGGCTATTTTTGTAATTTAGGTTACTCACACTTGCGGAGACTGTTTTGTTGCTAACTGTGCGTTGATCAGAAGCTCAGAAAAATTGCGCCATAGTGTTATGTCCTCAGACGGAGGACACAAGCAGTTAGTGTGAAACCTCAAACTTGGGTAATTAAACCTGTATTTTCTACACAAAATAACATAACAATACGCGGTACAAATATCACACGAGATCATAATTGACCTCACACGGAAAGTAAACAACAATACAATCCGTGCCTAAAGCAAACGCACTTGTGGCAAAGCAATGCGACCGTATGCAAGACCTTCGTTGCGGGACCCAAGTCGCATACGGAACACATAGTAGCCGATAGCCTTAAGTTCTCGAACGTTTGTGCTACTTTTGTGTTGTTCAGTATGCCAAAAATCACTGATCTCATGTGCTCCATAAAACTATGACTTTGCATCATGCGGTGTAGTTGACAAAGCGTGGCTTACATGACGGTTTCAACAATTCAAAGCTACAGAAGCAATGTTTGCAGTTTGAACCAATTCACTTCGGATAAAATCAACAGAACTGCCGACCATAGACGCTGAAACAGAGCTTAAATACTTGTCAAGCTGGTCTCAAGAAATGTCATTCTGACCAAAGCAATGCTTGCTTTGCTTTCAAAGCGATAATAAATGATAAATGTATCGGTTCAGGAGCCTATCGATGCGTGAATTTTTGCGCATTCTCAGCGCATCGAATACAGCAACGCAAATAATCTATATACGCGCTCTTGCTACAACGTAATCAACGATGACGCTTACGATGACGACCAACTTTGCCTCGCTCTTCGAAAAACTCAACTTGAGATCCGATGATTCAACTCTGGCTCTTAATGAGGAAAACAATCCGTTCCTGATCGAAACGACCGACGATGCTGAAAATCAGGACCCCAACAACAGCGATGACTTTCTACGCTATGTTGCACTCGTCGAAAGAAAGGTTCAGACCGTCAAGGATGCCCTCGAAAGGAGTTCTTTTCATCAGAAACCCGGCTTCAATCAGCTTCTTCGCAAAATGAAAAAGGAATGCGAGCTTCTGACGTCGGTAAGTTCATTTTAAACTTATTTTCTATTTAAGCCTCTCATTTCGTTCTAGCTTGCACAAAAAGGCACAAAACAACAAGCCGAAGGCGTCCAGAATTCGTCTTTGGCTTCGTCTACGGCAGTTGCGCGCGCTGCGTTGAACTACGACACTCGCGTGTACGCCTGCTATCAATCACATAGCTACATCAACAAGCAAGAGCGGTAAGTTTGTCTAGACAGCGCGTTGTGCCTTCTTGTAATCGGCAGCAAAGTGAATTGAATACGTTTTCAGCGCTAGCGACAAAATCGACGTCAGTTTGGTTCTCGACGAAGGATCGACTTGGGTTAAAGTTTGCGCTCGCTCGACCCGACAACTGGCCACAATGTGCAAAGAAGAAGGAATTCATCATCGTGTAGTCGAGCAGGCCCGCACTTGGCTCAAGGTAAGCGAAATTCTTGATCTGAAAATGTATTTTCAATTCCTCATTTCAGGTCTCCGAATGCAGCTTTTACAGAATTAAAACGATAGTCTTCAAGTTCGTTTATGAGTGTCCTGACTACCTGCAAATCCTATTGACCAACATGGGCATTAAGGTTGAAGCTCCGCGGATCGTGAGTTCTGAATTTCAATTCAGTCGATGATAGTAATCCCATATTCAGGTGCCACTTGGAGAGTGCGTTGTTCTTCCGCCAGATTTCGAGATGCCCGAGCTGAAAGAGCCCGAAATTGCAACCATCTCTCCATCTGTGCCGCTTCTCCGTCTGCCAAACGAAATTCCCAGACGTTTCGCTAAACCTGCAGTTGCTTATGACTGCGTGAATCTGGACCTTGAAGCCGTCATTGCGCTCATCTCTAATATCACGAATGGAGGCGCTCATTGCACCTATGCAAGCTGCAACCTTAACACAGAAGCTTGCGCTGAACGTGTGCAGCCCATGAAGACGTTCATTGAAGAGTGCATTCAAGGTGGGCGCTTCAGTTAAGGATTTCAGTTTATTTACTGTTTTGCAGGAAAGCGAGTGATCGTCTCAAAGATGGTCGTGGACACTTTGCTAGAAACGAAGGCGCCCTATACAGGACCAAAGGAGAAAGAGCGCCTCTTTGCTCTGTTGAAAAGGGTGGAAATTGTCGACAATGAACCCACGGAGCGAGTGAAAGCTCTGGATTTTGAGAACACAAGCGACGCAGATCTGAAAACCGTATTTGGAACTGGAGATCACTACAACGCTTTCACAATGACCTCGAATAAGCGATTTATCGTGGCAGCTGCGCGCCAGGTAGATCCCAGTGATGGTGAACTATTTGTGACCTTTTCTGTTTTAGGGCGTGAAGCTTCAGGTAATTGTTTGCGGATCGCGATCTCTCAGCGAACTGAAAGTTGCGCCACCGGAGGACGCAAACTAAGATGCTAAAGACGGCTTAGGCTCCCTGAAGCAAGGCTAGGCTGTCTGAAATTTTTAAGGATGATTGCTTCATTCGATTGCTTCAAAAACACAAATTTTCCGGTAATGCTTTTTACAGTTTTTGTAATGCTGAAATTGATAAATACATTTTCATGGCAATTATGGCGATTTCAATCGATACTGCGGACGTTCTATAGTTTCAATTATGTGTTTGTGGAGCACTAAGATCTTTTGCGCGATTACGAACGTGTCATCTTGACGGTGCGGACCTGGTGCAAAAACAGCTGGGGTCTGGGCAGATGCTCCACTCCGCAAAATTTGGTTTGATTTTTGAGTTTCTGAGTTTTAAGCAATTATTTTATTTTACAACACAGAATTGCACATTCACTAAAATTGTGACCTTAACTGGCTTAAACACATCAGCATTGCTGCAAACGCTGAAATTCCATCACGACACCAATGCCAGCGCTTTGCTTTGAAACCCTCAAATTCATAACAGCCGCACAGTGAACGGGATGCTCCCAACATACTTCGCTTCCATCGACTGGCAGCGGCCTCTTGAGGTAAGTTTCGAGTTTTTGGAACGTTTCCTCCGATATATATGAGCTGACCACTTTGCGCTTCACTACAAAGCGCTTGCTTGCTTCCCAAGTCTTATAAGCTACTTGAAAAACTTCAAATGGAAGGGGATCCCAACATTCCAGTCCTTCAAACTGTGGCCTTTTCACAAAATCCACAAAAAGGCTGTTCAGCTCCTCAAGTTCAACGTTTCCTGTAATTCTCAGTGTTCTCAGATGCTTTGATTTCAACTGACGCTCCATGAAATTCTTCACAAGACCAAAACTAGACGAAGAACGATTGGAGTTCGCATTCCAGTAAATGCTTGAAAATTGCGTTGGGATAAACTCAAGAATTCCGCAAAATTCATCTTCCGGTAGATCGTTAACAGAAAGATAGATAGAGAGGAACCACCCAAATTGAGCTGATATTGCAGGTGGGTACTTTCACCCTTTCAGGCACCCTCGCTTGCGTATCGCTTGAAGTCATTCGTTCTCACCAAAAGTCCAAAAAACACAAAAACGAAGACCGTATGAGCGCATAAAATTCCAAAGAGGTTTCGCAAATTGCAGAGAAGCCCAAACAAATAATTCAGCGCAAACGTCTCTTATCTTTGCGTTTGCAAGGCCCAGTATGACTCATGTTGTGCCAAACAGTGGCTTCGCCGCGTTAGCGTTACGTACAGATAACGCAAGCGGTGCGACTCCCCTTTTGCTGAACACAATAAAAGCGCCAGATCGTTAACATTCTTATCTTGCTCCAGTTCAGGCTTTCCCCTTTCCGCTCTCCGATTTGAAATGAAGGTCACCAATGTCCGCATCCACTTTTCTACTGATGCTGACTCTATTGTCGTTCGCGAGAGCAATCTTTACTATATGAAACCATCGATTTTGGTGCAACTGAACCTGGCCACTAGAGCAGAGGAAGAATTCAAGCTCGATTGCGTTCCGCCGAACTCTGCGCTGTTGCCCAAGCTGAGGAATGATAATCTTGCGCTTCTTTCGATTAACAGCAAATGCGATGTGTCGATAAGCGAACTGAAACTGGACAACGTCAATGGTACAGTGCAATTGACAAATACTATGGATTGGTTGGGAGAGTAAGTCCATAGACTGGTTTCCTGACGTTAATCGTAGATTTCAGAAATTTGACAAGTTACAACGTTAACAGATCCAGCGATATCGATGCGAATCTTGAAAACGATGAATTCTTCTGCTACAAGAACCTGAGGGCCTACAGAATTCAAGGAATAAGTAAGCGCACTTTGCTCTGAATTGTTCGAATTCGATGTTTTCAGCTCCGTGCAACCCAATCTTCTCGTATAACGACAAAATGTGCTATATTGTGAGAAAGGAAAGCACTGGAGAAGATGGGGAAAGGAAGAATTTCTACTACCTCAACTCCTTCACCTTGGTAGCAGAAAATCAAAGGCTAGAATATAGCTTGCAGCCTTCCAATCAAGTGGATTTGTGCGGCCTGGGACAGAGCGTCTTCTCTTACGTAATCGACGACATGGTCTTTTTTGTCGTCAAGAGTCGTGACGTTAAAATTGTCGTTATGGATTTAGAGTAAGACAAGTTCAAAACGATTTTTTGAAAATTACCATAATTTAGGACCAAAGAACTAATGGACATCTCCCACAGAATCATCGCCCTTCAGAGCGTCGCTGGATTCCATAGAATTTGTCAAGATGGCTCAATTCTGTATTTCGTTCAGAAAAATACGAGCTCATCGGTTTTAAAGATTTGCCAAATCGATTTGGGCGCACAAGTAAGTCAGAACAGCAAACAACCAAGTGTAAAATCAGAATTTCAGAGCAGCAATCAAGGATGGATTTGTTCCAAAGCTGACTATTGCAAAGAGCTGGCAAAGAGGACTCAAAAGACCAGAGGTGCCAAACAAAGAAATGGGCTGCGATTGATGTGGTTCAACATAAAGAACAGAATTGAAACCTCTGTTTCAAGGCTCTCCTGCATCAGACCTAACATGGACTAAATTCTGCGGTTAGAGGAGCGACATCAATAATCTATTATTGTATACCGTTGTTCTGTAGGTTTGAGTAAATGTCAAATGTTAGTATTAGTAATTGCTAGTGTTAGTAAACAGCGTGCGTTGTCGCAGAGTTGCTTGTGCGCTGCCTTTCACTGTTACCAAAGTTTACCAACTCGGGAGTCGTTCGTTATCAGCAGAACGGCTGCACTCCGCCAAACGCCCAAGCAATTTGCAACTGAATTGCTCTAGTGGGCGACTCCACCACACGCAAATTTTACAATCGGCGCTGTGTGGCTGACCCATGTTTAATTGATTTTTATCCACCCTGCAAACTCCTTTATCGTTAAAATGCACAAATATTCGCCCTTAACTGTGAATTGAAAACAGACAAGACAGTAGGAAATGCAATGAAAACTTTATTCGACAGTGCAGTAAAACAGAAAACAGGAACTGCTTAAATATTCTTCAAGCTCCACAAAAAAAGGTCATCCATATCAGATTTGAGTTTCAGCTCGTTGCTCAACTCCATGTTCTCGACCTTCAGTGTCTTGTCAGAGTCCTTCAGCTTCTTGTTTAGCGCTTTGAGCTCTTC
Organism: Steinernema feltiae; assembly: GCA_007213375.1. Lineage (NCBI taxonomy): Eukaryota > Metazoa > Nematoda > Chromadorea > Rhabditida > Steinernematidae > Steinernema > Steinernema feltiae. Next base: position 8,148 of record MQUG01000811.1, on the reverse strand, counting down.
CAGATCGGCTTTCATGAGATCGATTTGCCTTTTGTGGACCAGTTTAGTCTTTGTCAGCTCGAATTTCCGCGTCTCAAGGTCTTCTTTCAGTTGATCCTTCTCTTTAGTCAGCTTCTCGACTTCTTCCTTGACCTCATTGTTCTCCGACTGCAGCTGGAAGAGATGACGCGTTGGGGCATCAAAGGACTTGATGTGAGCCTCCAATTTGTCGCTTTTGGTCTTTGCTTCAAAGAACAATCGCTTCAGGGTCGCATTTTCTTTCTTGCAGGTCTTCCTGAGGTGCTCGTACTTGGCCTTCTGCGCTTTCATGGACGTTTGGTGCTGTTTCTTGAGCGTTTGAAGCTCCTGCTTCAGGTTGACAACCTCGTTTGCAGCTTTGAATTGTTTGTGATTCGAAAGCTTCGCTACAGCCAGTAGCTTCTCGTGTGCGATCTTCAAGCGAGCTGATTCCTCCTTGACTTTTGCCAACTCTGCTTTCAGCTTCTTTGCCTGGTACGAGTCTTCATTTCGCTTGCAGTCGATCAGCGCCATCTCGAAGAGGTCCTTTGCGGCGTTTACAATTTCGTGGTTCGCACCGAAATGCTCCTTAGTGACTTGTCTGTAGTCGACGTAGAGCTGACGGAGTTGGTCCTTGAAGGTGGCGACGGTGGTTGGTTTCATGGTAACTAACTGCTTGTTGGCTTGATTTGGCCGGATTCTGGATGTCTTACATGAACCAAAAAGCATTGCTTCCGATGAAGCATTGCTTCGAATCTAAGCAACCTGAGCATCAGCACAAAGCAATGCTAGGACTAGATTTTAGGACTTTTGATTTAATAGGTCGCTACAATTTTTAAAAATTTATTAAAATTTTAAATATTTTTTTAAGCATTTAATAAAATTCCATTTTGAGAAATCTTACTTTTTATATTTTTTTGACGCACCAATGTTATCCTAAATTTTGGTTTAACATACGCAATAACCTAATTGATCTTCTCAGTTTTTTTAATTTGGAAAAAATTATTAAAATTTTAAATATTTCATTTTTAAATATTTTAAAAATTTAATAAAATTTTTGTCATCGTTCTTTACTGATATGTATAGATTTGCATTAATTGAAAGCGTTCAAACTCGTGTATCTTAGTTGTTCTTTTTTTTCCCGATCGAATGTTGGCTCTATAGGCTCGATATTCTAGTTTTAACAGCAGGAAATTCCAGACATGATTGTGATTCATTGAACTGAATCAGCCATTTTACACAGCACGGTTGATTATGGGCCATCCTGTAGTTTTCAACCTGTAGTTGTTTGGTGGAAGCTTTCGCAATGTGGACGCATTTGTGGACAAGGTGGACGCAATAAAATTAGGAAATTTTTGTAGGTGGAACTGAAGCAATGTAGTCTTTGTACTGATCCTACAAACATGGAATTTAAGTGTTTCACAAACGAGTGGTTTATTGTAAAGCTAAAGATATTTTAGTTATACCTTTTTATGTTTCAAGCTGTTATGTCAAGCTGTTTCGATGTAAAATAATTTTGAATTATGAATTCTAGTTTTAATTTTTATTTTCACGTCTTCACAAACTAACTTTTTTAAACCATAAACTTATTAAAAAACATTTTAATTTTTAAATCAGGAAAATCTGCTCTAATTGTAAGAAAGATGTATAATCAAAATTTGTCTTCTTCTTAGGTTTTTTAAAATGTTGTTTGATTTGTGTTTCAATTTTGTTCACCTTTCTTTTTTTTTAATTTCGAAAAATTTATCAAAATTTTAAAAATCTTACGTTTTATTTTGTCAACGTCATTGACTCATTTGGTGGGAGTAACGAATAAAAGTTAAAACTTTTGGCTTGTAAACCAATGATAATTATATTTTTGAACATGGCACGTTGCATCATTGCATCGTGAGCGTCGCTTTTCATTGAAAACGACTATTAATGAGGATAAAATTCAATTTTTCGTCAATTTCTGTGCGTTGTGATGGACTCGATTCCCTTTGCGTTCTGCGACGCCGTGGTCGGAACGATCAGGAAGCTCCCTCAGCTGAACGTCCTTTTCCCAGATGCCAAATGGAACTGTGCGCTCCAGGATCACACTGCCAACCGAAAGTGCTTTCAGTTGCATGTTGGCTTCTACGATAGCAAGTGGACTTATTGCCTGCACAACGCAAAATTGGGTTCCAATGCTCTTCTTACAACTATACTGAAGCGCGTTGGTCCCAAATACCTGCGCTTCGACTACATTAAATGTTTTGCGTATGGGCGGGCTGAAATCGAAACGTCAACGGAGGAACTTCACGCGCTTATTAAAAGTTTAAAACCGTTTTTGAATTTTCCAATACTGAATTTGCTCGATTTGAATTTAACAATTCCCGAAAACGATCTAGATCAAATGCTGTCTTTGTTTGCAAAAGTCAACATTTGTTCGGTTTATTCGTCCAGCAACGGAAGAAGTGCGATCGAATTTGCAAAGCAATTGATACAGGAGGACACTTTGGTGAAGAAAATCACAATACACGGCCCACGAGGCTTGCTATCGGCCGCAATTGCGGATTGTCGATCGACGTGGAGGGTTGTTCATGTTGAAACAGGATATGCTGAGTTTGAAACGTTTTTACGGTTCGACCTTTGACGCAGTTCGATTGAGTTGTTTTAATATGGTTATAAATTTATTTAATTGCAGTTTGAATTATTTTATCTCAATATTCCATGAATATGTTTTTGGACGGATCACAGCTTTCCTAACGTTTGGGTTCACAACCGTTCAACGCTGTGATCTAAAAATCATTCATCTTCTTGCGGTTCGGACAGCCAACGTTTGTAGCAGCTTTTCAACTCTACTTTTTTAAAATTTTTGGTGACTACAACTCCTATTCTTTTTCTTTAAATTGTTTCGCTGTTATTGGCCGGTGATTTTTCGAATTCAGACAAAGCTTTAGACAATCGGTAACGATCGAGCACCAAGCAAAATTAGTTCATTGATTTTTTCGCAGTTTTGTGCGTTGTGAGATAGATCACTAGCACATTGCATCATTGTGTGCGACGCTTTTCACTTAAATCGACTATAAATGCGAGTAAACATTAATTTTTCGTCACATTTCTTCTGTGGATGGACTGTGATGGACTCGATTGCCTTTGAGTTCTGCGACGCCGTGGTTGGGACGATCAAGTATCTCCCTTGGATGAATGTCCCTATCTCAGATGAGAAATGGAACAAGGCGCTCCAGGATCACTCTGCCAATCGAAAGCGCTTTCAGTTGTGTCTTGGCTACTATGATGACGATGACAAATGGTCTTATTACTTGTACAACACAGAGTTTGGTTCAAGTACTCCTTTTGCAACTTTACTGAAGCGCGTTGGTCCCAAATACCTGCGCATCGACTACATTAAAATGTTGGCCGGGCGGTCTTTGATTGAAACGTCCAAGGAGGAACTTCACGTTCTACTGAACAGATTGCAATCTATGCAACCGTTCTTTAACTTTCCAAGTCTGCTATTAAACGATGTCGCTTCAAAAGTTCCCGAAAGCGATCTAGATCAATTGCTGTCTTCTTTTGCTAAAATCAACATTTCTGCGTTCTATTCGCGTTGCAACGGAAGAAGTGCGATCGAATTTGCGAAACAATTAATACAGCAGGACACCTTGGTGAATGTAATTGTAATACAACGCGAACGAGGGATGCTATCGGCCGCAGTTGCGGATTATCGAGCGACCCGGAGGGTTCTTCATTATGTAACACAAAAGGTTGAAGTTTATGTAACGACTTTATGGTTTGTCCGTTAACGCAGTCCGATTGAGTCGTTTCCATTGGGTAATAAATTCATTTGTTTAAACATACGAGATTCAGTACTGGTGGTGCGAAGTCATTTTTCCGAATCGTGGTTAATCATTTAATCAATTTGACGCGGTCCGATCGATAGTTTCTCAAAGTTATCGCTTCCGGTCGTCATCTTCTATTTCAGGAGAGCTGTAAAACAGATGAAATCCATACTTTTATAGTTGACACATCCGCAATTTTGCTAAAATAGAAGTTAGTTTGAAGGTGGTATTGCAACCTAGGAAAAGTTTTTCACACAAACAGATCGCTCTGAACATCAAAGATTTCCGGTCGATGAGTGAATTAAGCGGATGTGTGTGGCAATCGTACACGTCTAGTCATCTTTGGAAGACTACGCCGAGGAAAACTAAGCGCTATCGTAGTCTTTGAATGTGAACAATAAACCGCAATAATTTTTTACTTGTCCACTCTTCTGTTTCTTCTGGTTCTTCTGTTAATTTTGCTTCATGTTATTGAACTAACGTGTACATAAAGCGTTTTAATTTTTGAATCATAAATGTTTGGTCTAATCGAAGCCATTTACCACATAAAGTATATGTATTTATTAAATTAAAGATTTTACACCGGTTGAGCAGCTATGAGAGCGTGTTTCTAAAAATAGTGTTTTGAATAATCATAAAATTCGCATTTTACTTTTTTGTTCATCGGTTGGTAACGTTATTATGTTCAAAATCTTTTTTATTGACGAAATAACCGCAAACCGCAAGAAACTGCCATATTTTCAAAACAAGTTTTTAGAAAACGAATGAAAGGATAGGAAGTACAGTAGAAAACACCATCTTAAGTGAAGCCAAGTGTTAACCAGAAAATACGTGTTAATTTTTGGACAGAGTTGTTTGGTTTTTGTGTCTGTCCATAATCTTTGTTATTGATGAATTTAACTCAAGAAACAATGTCATATTTTAACGACAAAACGACTTTCCAAACTTACGGTTTACAACCGTTCAACGCACTGACCTATAAATCATTTATCTTCTTGTGATTCGGATAGCAAACGTTCAACTTTCAACTAGCATTTTGTAGTGGAAAAGTGACTATTTTTTAATTTTTGGAATTGGCGCATTGTGTTGAAAAATTGTTTAAATGCATTTTTGCTTCAAAATTGTTTATTTAAATTTTAAATTAAAACTGAATGTTTTTTAAATTTATTAAAATTTTATCCTCAAAATTTTATGCGTTTTAAAGTAAGTTAACGTTGACAACGTCCTTGATTTATTCTTTTGAAAAGTTTGTTCCGGTAAACTGAACGCACAATACGAATTAAAGTATCGAGCGACGAGGAGGGTTTTTCATGTTAAAAACGGTAAACTGTACGTCGTTGTGGGACAGACTGATGGCACATTGCATCATTGTAAGCGTCGTTTTTCATTGAAAACGATTATAAATGGGAGGGAAATTGAATTTTTCGTCAAATTCTGTGCTTGTGATGGACTCGGTTGCGTTTGCCTTCTGTGACGCCGTGGTCGGAATGATCAAGGATCTTCCTCAGCTGAAAGTATCTTTTCCAGATGTCAGATGGAACAGCGCGCTCCAGGATCACTCTGCCACTCAAAAGTGCTTTCAGTTGCATTTAGCTCAAGAAACAATGTCATATTTTAACGACAAAACGACACTACTTTTAGAGAACAAATACATAGAAGGACAAAAATCACAATGTTAGCAACATGGTAAGCGAGCGGAAAATTTGGGACAAACGACTTTCCAAACTTTTCTGTTTACAACCGTTCAACGCACTGACCTCTAAATCATTTATCTTCTTGTGATTCGGAAATCAAACGTTCAACTTTCTCTGCTCCCTTTTACAACACTCGGCTGATCGATAGACTGAAGTTTGGTTGCAGGAATCTCGTTTCAACTTGCAATTTATTGTTTTAGTTTAAAAAATAATTTTTGAAAAGCTTCACGGTCAGTTTGAGAGCGGGAAAAGAAAACAATTCGAAGCTATTCTAATCCAAAAACTTCTTTCGCAATTTAAATCTCCATTCAACTTAAAACACAATTTTTTTGACGACTCCTCGTACATTCACTATAAATTAGGTTTTCCTCATTTTAACTACAAATTTTGGATTTGAGAATATGAACAAAAAAAGGTTGAGTTTCAAGTTTTAGGCGCATTCCTTGCATTGTTTACACTCTGAGCAGTTTTCCCCTTGAATTTTGAAGTTGAATCCCTTAATCTCTCTTAGTTTTAATTTAAAAAATTTAATAATTTTTTTACTGTTCGTAGTTTACGTTCATCACGTCAATGAGTCATTCATTTGAATAATTAATTCATTTTGTTTTGCGAATCATGTATTCTTTGAAAGCGTTCATATTCTCAAATCCAAAATCGCAAAAACCGTAATTCCAGACGTTAATCCAAGACCAGAAAAGTTATTAAATTTTTGTAAACGCCTTGCCGCTCTCCAAGATAGACGCTCTTTACGACAGACGATAAGATTAAGATAGACGACAAGAATGAAGAACATAATAGTTAAATTTTCAAACTTGAGTGATGAAACAAAAAGTTTTCCTTCTTTGTCTAATTACGAGCGCCTGATAGGCCGTGAGACGTTATGTGCGTTATAGAAAGCCGTCAGGCATTATGTTAGAGAAAAGAGAAATTGTACTTCAAAATGAATTGTGATGTTTGCTTAACATTGCGCGACGCTTAATGACGCTAGGTGCATTCCTCGACTTTAACCATAATTTAATTTTCAGCCTTGTTTATTAATGGATTAAGTTGGGTTTGCATAGCTCTTCAAATCTTTTGATTTATACGTGATCTTTTACGTGATCTTTTGACACTACAAAAAAAGTTAAATTGAAGCATTTTTGAATGTCCTTCTCACGTTCTACCGTCTATTTCAGCTTCTCATACATCCGATTTATTCAATTGATATTTTTAAAGGAAGGAATCCAAAAAATAATAGTTACATTTTGAAATCTATCTTTGGATGATTTTTGCACATTTAGCTAGTCCAAAAACTCTTCTACATTGTACGGTTTCTACGCTTGCCAGATCCCAATACCGTTGGCCGAAATAGCAACAACACGTTAAACATCATTTTTTCTTTAAGTGCCATTACTGTTGATACGACCAACAGAAGCGTTGTAAACGCATAGCTGTTTTTTGGAATCTAACGTTTCCAAATTACGCACAAAAATTACAGTTGTTGCCCTCAGTACCAATTCCAATTTTTGCAGCAGACGTCCAAGACCATTTTTGGCAAATTAGTTTAAGCACAAAACATAAAAACTCCTTGATTAAATTATTTTAGTTGCTTGTAATGTCACTATTTCAAATAGTCAAAAATTGATGAGTTTTGCGGCTAAAAGTTTGATAGCTCGAGGCTAGAATCTCTCTCTCACTGAGGGAAGAATCTTACAACCACTTGTGAACAGCTAGTTAGCCTTCAATGTTAAAAGCTGTGTGTCTCTGTAGCAATTTTCTCAATTTACAATTCACGATAGATAGCAATTAGCAAAAATAGCAACTACAAAAAATAGCAATTTACAATTATCGCAGTCGATTTTGAATCACACATATCCACACGTTGTTTATCAGTTTTATTTATCAATGTTTTTGCTTTGTGATTTTTGATATTGATCGAACAGTCTTTTAAGCAATTGGCGGCTCAAAAAAAGCTAAGATTTACCCTAACGATTTTGATGCTTTGGAAACTAGAAGATTTGTGGCTAATAATCGGAATTGTAATGCTGCATTTGATAAATATATTTTACATTGCCTATCTTGCTTCATTTAACATGAACAACCATAAACCACAACACAACCATGAACCACCACATGAACAACAACAACAACCAAGTTTTAGTTGGGCGCTAACGAGCATCGCTTTTGAGCAATGTCAACGTCGCTTTTGAGCGTCGCTTTTCACTGAAAAAGACTATAAATGCATGTGAAATTTAATTTTTCGTTAAATTCTGTGCTTGTGATGGACTCGATTCCTTTCGCGTTCTGCGACGCCGTGGTCGGAACGATCAAAGATCTGCCGCGTGTGGACATCCCGTTCCGCGATGCCAAATGGAACAAAGCGCTCCAGGATCACTCTGCCAATCGAAAATGCTTTCAGTTATACGTTGGCTTCTCCGATGGCAAGTGGTCCTGTGAGTTGTTCAATTTGAAATGTCGTTCCATAGCTGATCTTACAACTTTGCTGGCGCTAGTTGGTCGCAAGTACCTGCGAATCAACTACATTGAAGTGTCGGCTGGGTGGTGCTTCAACAATACGTCCAAAAAGGAACTTCACATGCTAATTGAAAGTTTAAACCCGTTTTTGAACTTTCCAAAACTGCTTTTGGACGATTTCTATTCAAAAATTCCCGATA
>MQUG01000810.1:0-12087 GCA_007213375.1 Steinernema feltiae | reverse complement strand
TTAACTACAAGTTTACAAAAACAAAGCAATGCATTCTAGTTTAAATCAAACAACAATTTTTTAACAGATTTTTTGTAGTTGTGCAGGTGTTACCTAACGGTAAAGATGCATTCAGCTGACCAAATAACTCTGAGAAATGTAATTTTAATTTATTAAAGTAATTTTTGTTAACAATTGAGAGCAGCGTCAGTCAAACCAAACCAGCAAACATGCTTTGTTTCGTTAATCTATGAAAAAAGCTCTCCATGAGAGGAAGGAAGGCCTGGCTCAATGAGAGCAGCATACACGTCCATTCAAGTTTATCTCTGTAGCAGCTACGGTTGTTACCGCAAGTATACTTCTGTAGTTTGCTCTAAAATCACGTGATAAATCATAGCAGATCACAAAAGTTGCTCAAGAAGATATTTTTGGTCAGAGTGTTTTGGCAAATTAACTCTGTCAAAACCTGTGGATTCAATAAAACTACCATGTGCTTCAAGTCTAGGCAGCGTTTTGAATTGATGAACATGCCACGGCGCTTAATAGTAATTAATCAAGTCAAATAGCAACATCTTTTTAACAATTAGCCCATCGCTAATACTCAAGTTAGTTTATTGGATAGTTTTTGATTGCATGCTACGCGCTACAATACGATATCAATCAATATTTTTGATAATGATTTGTTTCCGCGCATGGAAAACGCAAAAATTTAGCATTTGGCATAAAAATGAGGTAATTCAACCCTCTTTTTGTTGTTTTATTTAAAATATTATTTTTTGTAAGTCATCTTCTTCAACAATATTTTAAAAACTCATGTACCCGGATCTGTCTATGTCAATTGTCCGATTGATTAGTTAATTTGTCAATAAAACAGTGTTTGTATTGGTCGCGTATTTTCCTAAAAAAATATAGATATTGATGCGTTAAATATGACTTTAAATGCATATTAAAAAAAGTTTTTGTGTGCGGTCTTTTTAATTTAAGTAATTTTTTTTGCAAATATGTAGTGGTTCCACCAAGTAGCAGCACTCACCACCGACACGAACTGGAACACGGAAGCTCGATAGGCCAATCAATTCCCCTTAAAAAAGCGTACTTTTGTATTTTTTGACAGCAGTACGAACTATTCATAATCAGTGGCAGTTGCAATAATTGAAAACGCTCTATTTTGATTCATTTTTGATAGTTGTTTACATAAAAATTTAAAATGTTTTAAAAAAGCCTTCAAAATCTAATCGATTTTATATTTACAATCAATATAGTCATATTCAGTTTTGTTAATTTTGCAATAATTAAAATATGACATTTTAAAACAATTTTTGATGGTCGGACTTGTTTGTTTCTGGCAAAACAAACAAAGATTTTTTTTAGCAGAATTGAAACTAAAACATTAAAAGAAAACTGTGAAAGCTGTTATAAAATAATACAGCGCGAATGATTAATTGTTTTTGCAGTTTCACGGTTATCCCACAGCAACATCATGCTTTGCAGTTTCTTGTGGAATTTTTTTTCTTTCTTTTTTTATATAATTTTGTAGATTTTGTAAAAGTAAAGAAAATTCTCAGTTGTGTTTTGAGAAAGCATGCAGTTTGTCTAGCGCTAATCAAACATGATTCAAAGTAAAATTAGCTTAATTTTTGGTTGTGCCTTGTAAACTCATCTTAATCACTTTCAAGCACATCATTCAATAAATCTATTTATACGCGCAATTAAACAAATTTTTGAACAGCAACATTTTTTGAACAGAATTTAATTTAATCCTTCATTGTTTATTCTTTCGTAGTAAAGTTTATTTATAGGTGCGTCAATGAAACAAATTTTAAACGTATTTTAAACATCTAATTGACCTGCGAATGATCAAGAAATAACCGGGTGTCTTTAGTGTATTTTCGAGTTTCAATATGATCAATGATTAAAATAACAATTGCGGCTTCTATAATGACCGTGAAACAGTAGTCCTTTCTTGGTAGCCTAAGCAAGCGATAACGTTTTGGTTCGAGTAGGCATAGAAACGGAAGCATACATCTAGAAAACGAATTTTAGGGAGGCGAGATACCAATCAAATTGATCTGATGTTCCAAAAAGCAACAAATGTTTCGTCACTAAACACTAAAATTGATGGTTGAATTTCATTAAACTTGAAACTTACGTCTCTTAACTTCTTATTCTTTGATATAATTAACATAGAAGAGCAGTTCTTTAAACTTTTAAGCTGTTTTAAATCTCCTTCATTTTCTTTGTTGAAATAATTTATTTTTCTCTAATCGTTTAGGAATTGAAAATTTTATTTTTGAGGTCATCGTTCCGTTCCCGATTTACGATCCATAATTTTTCACAACGATCATAACGATCCAGAACATAATTTTGCTTAAGCATATAGTCTATTTCTCGCGAGCTTGTGCGCGGGTACTGTAGAAAACTGAACGTTTGTCGCGGCAAGACCGAAACTATTGTGACAGAATCCTCTAAATCCGCGGATTTCGGTTGGTAAGGGTATAGTTTATGGACAATTCGAGTTCGGTGAACACTGTGCAATCGTCAAAATTTCACAAAAATCCTGAAATCCGCAGAATTAGACGATTCTGTCACAATAGTTTCGGTCTTGCCGCGACGAACGTTCAGTTTTCTACAGTACCCGCGCACAAGCTCGCGAGAAATAGACTATATGGCTTATTGAGTAACTTTAAACAACCAATTTTTGGATGATCGAGACACAAAAGGAGTTTGTAATTTTTGCGAACCTCGAATACAACCTAATTCCTTCAATGATTAAAAATAAATAAGAGTTTTTTTTCCAGATAATTTCTTCACTTTTTTAAGTTTTTTTTTAAAATTTTTGTCTATTTAAATTAGGAAACAAAAAACGGAATATTAGTAGCCAGTTTTCGAGATCCATGTTAGTTTTCCTTAACATATTTTTTGGTAAATTAAAAAAGCCATTTTTTGGTAGCTAAAAAAAAGTTAGTTTTTTTGTTTTCATCTTTTTGCTTAAAAATACATTGCTTTTTAAGTTTTTCAAAAAACCCAATTTTTGGTAGTTCGAATCACATTCACGAATCACGTTCGAATCACACAAAATATTGGAAATTTTTGCCTTACGGTACCAAACTCTTTAAACGGCTTTTCGGTTGTAACAAATAGTCCAAATACCAAAACTTGTCTCACCTGTGATGAATGTGTTTACTAAATTAAAAAAATAATCTTCTGATCAACGAGATGTAGAAGAGCGCTTCTTTTTGAAACTTTTAAGCTGTTTTTAAAACTCATTCGTTATTATAATAGTTTATTTATCTATAATAATATGTAGTCTGGTAGTAATTAAAAAGCTGATTTTGACCTGGCTTTTCGAATCCATTTTAAGTTAGGCTCAATTTCTGAATAACTTTTTATTTAAAAAAATAAAACTATTAGCTATTAAATGTCGCTATTAAATGGTTTTGGTCTTCAATTTTATTATTTTATTATTCAATTTTATCAATTTTATCAGTATCCACAAATTTTTTTTAGAAGAAATTGAAATTGCGATGAAAGTTTAGTTTTCGCTATCCATGTTAGTTGGATCCATGTTTTTGCTTAAACATAAACTTTTTGAGTAATTTTTGAGTAACACACTCACAAATAGTTTGCATTTTTTGCACTCCAAAATCTTTTTAATAATTTAAAATTTTTAAATAACAGAATTTCTTTAATACATTTGTGGATTAAACATTAATGCACATAATGCACGTATACGCTCATAAAAGACTTTCATGCTCGTCGTTCATCTTTCCCACCTGACCAGTTACCACTGTTCGATTTACCGCTTTGAAATTAAAAACAATATCTGGTCTGGTCATTCAATACAAATTTTTGGACTGAAAATGGTCTCTCCAAACGGAGCTGCCAATTGGCAAAAAAAAAATGGCCAAAAATGAGTCTCTTGGCCAGAACTAAACTTTTTTAAAAACATGCTACATTCAATAATTAATAAAATATATTTCACAGTAAATTTTTGCTTTCTTTTCTGAATTTGTTTGCTGAATTTCGAAAGAAGTCCATTTAAGTCTAACAAATTTTTGGGCAGCTGATGTTGGATATAAATTAACATGAAAATTGGCCAAAAAAGAGTTTCTTGGTTAGCACTAAAATGTTACAAAATCTGCCCAAATTATCGACAACTAAATTTTGAAAAAGCTTTTTATAGTTGGCGAGTTGTTACTTAATTGTTTATGCATTCGTTTTCACATCATTTGAATGATTTGATTTGTCAAATCATTTTTGTTAAGAACGTTTTTTGCAATTCCAACAACCAATTTTTTGCTTTTTTTGTTAAACGTTTTTAAGTATTTTTGAGAGAAACCGGATCGACGGGAAAACTGTGGTAAAGTTTAAAATGAGCAACAAGCATATATTTCGTTAAAAACCGAATTAATAAATTTTTGAGTTTATTTTTGTATAGAAGGTGTTCGGTTCAGTTGGGAACAAATTTTTGGTCCTTAAACCGATCTGTGAAAATGCTAAAAACAAACACGTTTGTCAATTGTAGTCACAACATTAGAAGTTTATTTATAGAAGCGTAAACGAAACAAATTTTTGGGAAAAATCCTTCTTATTCACCTGCAAATGATCAAAATCCCGGGTGTCTTGGTTAACATTTCACAATTGAAATAACATTTAGTGATCGTGAAACGGTCTATTTTTTTGCTCTGATGCATCGTGCTCAGTAATAACGTTTTGGTTCGCGTAGGCATAGAAATAGAGTATGCGCAAGTCAAGGAAACAAATGTTTGAGCTGCGAGAAACCAATCATTGTAAAAAATATGAAACTCACAAAACTAAAATTGAAAGTTGATTTTTTGAAACTACAGACTCGTAGCACTTTACTTATTTTTGATACATGCAACGTAGAAGAGCAAGAAAAACGTAGTTCCTTAATTGTTTATTCATTCCTAGTTACAGTCACATTTGTGGTAAAGTTTCTTTATAGGTGTGTCAATAAAACAATTTTTTGAACTTGATTAAATTTGAAACTTTAGATATTCTATTCATAATGTTTGGATAAGCTTATTTTTTTGACATCAACCGTTGTCGGCATGAGCTAGAAGAGCTTAAATTCTATTCAAAGCTTTTAGGCAGGTTTTTCAGACACGCCCATTTTCGTTTAGCAATTAAAAAACGGATTTTTGATCGCCAGAATTTCGTAACCATCTGCTAAGTCGATCCATCCGCTAAGTCGATCCATGTTTTTGCTTAAACAGAGTGGTTTTTGAGCAACTTTAAACAACCAATTTTTGGTAGCTCTCCACGCACACAAAAATAAGCAATTTTTGAGAAGCTCGTATATTTAAATTATTTAATTTTTCTGTTTTCCTAAAAAAAATTTAAGATTTATGAATTAAAAAGCTGATTTGTTTTGTCTTACCGGATCCAAGTCAGTTTAGATTTCAGTTTTGTCACTCAGACAAGTTCTAAATTCAGATAAATGATTTTTTTGCAAGTGGTATCTTTGCTCTCGTAGAATAACAACGAAATAACAAATTTTCGGTTATTTTTTTTCGTTCGAATCATCCACAAAAAATTTAGAAATCGCGAAAAACTTGTAGTGGTTAAAGTTTACTAACAAAAGACGTATTTTTGAGATTGTGCGCGACTTTCGCTTGCTGAAATCGTAATAAACTTGTCAGAAGAAGAATTGCCGTAGTTAATTAAGCAAATTAACTTCAACTTGCTTCAATGAATACTCGAACGAGAACACTGGATTTTCAATCCTTCTTTAACATTCGTAGACGTAGTTTCCTTTAGGTCTTTACTATTGTTCAAAAATAATCTGTGGCCTAAGTTGTGTCTTGCCCGGTAGCACGGTTGATTCTAATCATCGTGTGCAGTCACGCTTTAGAATGCTTTAATCTCTTTAGTCATTTATTGTTTATATTTTTGTATATTTTACCAGTAGTCGCTTTTTAATACATATGATCACTATTTGTTGGAAACCGTATTTTTGGTAAAAATCATTATTAATAAATATGTAAAAATCATTTAGTCATAAGACAAGATTTGGAACTGCTCTTAACACAACTATTAGTGTAATTCCCACTTAGCCGACAGCTCTGAATGTAAAGATCAAGATTATTTTTGAACTTATCGATCAGTTACAAAAATTTAAATGTTAATTAAACTATAGTCTTTTCCAACTTGGATACAAAATAGTTTTTAGTTTTTTGAAAGCAGTTCTTCTTTACCTGAAAAAGAAAAACTTGCAATTGCTGCAATTTAAAAAATGTTCCTCAAACGCGTCAAAAACATTTTATTTTATTTTTGTGGACTTCTTTGTATCTTTTGGATCGAATGCCTTTTCCAAAAAAATGGCACACTTGTATACTACTCAATAACAGTAACATTTTCACTTAGTGTAACCCACTAACTGGCTAACACTCTTTAATTTACAAATTTCAAGTTGCCTAAACAAAAAAATCGTTTCTGTAGTAAAGCTAAAACAAAACGTAAATTTATCCTTCTAGGTCAATTGATTAAATATTTTAAGATTTACGCATGGTACAGACTTTACTTAGAATCTTGATGTTTGCGGCTTGTCAGGCCTTTTTGGGCCTTGCTGTATATAGGCCTTTTTAGCGTATGCTCTTGCATATATTTAACCATAAAGACGATTTATTTGTCCGGCTCGATTTTTTTAACGTTGTTGTCTTAAAAGAAAGCGATTTTTCAGTAAATTAAATTAATTAAATTAGCAGTAAATTATAGTAAATTATCAAATTTACAGTGCAGAGTTCTTGGTTTAAGAATACTGTTATGAGAAATCCTTTCAACTAACCTCCAGGCGCCGAAACGTCGTGGCACCTGATGTCAACTAATGTTAATAATTAAAAGAATGGTTTGATTAAAATCAGAATTGCGAATAAAATCGATTGGCGGTCGGCTAAAATCCTGAGGTCGGTTAAAATAATAAATTTGGTCGGCTACAGTCGCGAGGTCGCCTAAAGTAATTTTCTGGTCGGTTAAAATTATTCTTGGTCGTCTAAAGTATTTTGTGGTCGGCTGAAATATCGCTTGGTCGGCTAAAGTACACTAGTGCCCAATTTTTGATAGCACGCAAATTGGTAAGATTTGTGATGATAAATTTAATTTATTTTAAATTGATTATCTCAATAAGTATTTATTCAGAAGACGGCGAAAACCAATAAAACTAACTCAAAAAAGAATTTGTGATAAAAAGAATTACAGAAAGTCACTTTTTAAAGTTTGCTTCTATTGACAAGCTACAAAAAATTTAATAATCTCTTGAAATTTTCGATGGAAATCAATTCTCATAGAATCTCAAATTCCATCTGGTACACCTATTTTTTGAGAACATCCTTTCTGGAAGATTTGTGGTGATAAACATGAACACAAACAACGTAACAAATGGTAAAATTTTGAATTTATTTATTCGTATAATCTTTTGGATCTCTGAAAGGACAGCTGCATTTTACCCAAGAACATTGAGTTTTACAAACCAGAACGCTACGAAATCTTCATGATTTTTGCACAAGTTTTGAACAATTGCAGCTTTAAGTTTACTTTAAATTTTTGACATCTGGAAGGTGCACATTGCTGTTATCTGAGGCACAAGTACACAATAAAACTCGTAATTTTTTTTGTACATAAAGCCTTTTATTTGCACATATTGGATTCTGTAAGAAACATTAACAGAAAACAGTGAAAGTTGTAATTAAATATTAATGCACGTACAAATATTTGTTTTGAAGAGTATTGGCAATAATTCCAATCTAACGTCATGACATTTGCGGATTTTGGTCGCGCATTTTTCATATTCGGAAGTATTAAATAAATTAAAGGGACACGGACATCGCTCCAAAAATCTCAGATTTTTCTGAAATTTGGTGTGCTGTATGTTTCGACCAAAATAGCGCTTACAGAATTTTTATAGGACAGCGCAGTCCTGAGAATCACTTAAAGGTTGATTTTTGGATCTCTTATCGGACAGCTGCATTTTACCCAAAAACATTGAGTCGCACAAACCAGAACGCAATGCTTTTTTCATTATTTTTGCACAAGTGGAACAGTTGCAGCTTTAAATTTACTTCAAATATGAGCTTTTTAAAAGAAAAATACAAAAAAAATCAAAAAAGAAAATTTTTGACTGCCATGAGTACAGACTGAAGTTCGAAAAATGTTAACTTTAATGTGGTTTTAAGCCGAACGTTAAACAGTGACAGTGGTTTATTTTTTAAGACAACATGAAAAATTTGTCAACAATTTTTGCAGTCGTTTGTTAAACTCCGAAATATTTGGAAAAATCA
This sequence comes from Steinernema feltiae, assembly GCA_007213375.1. Classification (NCBI taxonomy): domain Eukaryota; kingdom Metazoa; phylum Nematoda; class Chromadorea; order Rhabditida; family Steinernematidae; genus Steinernema; species Steinernema feltiae. The sequence goes on along the minus strand of MQUG01000810.1, from coordinate 3,811 downwards.
GTTTTTAATCTTTTAAATAAATTAAATTTTTGGAGACCTTCGAAGCACCAACGGAGTAACTTTATGTTCTACATCTTTTTCTTTAATTTTCACACACGACATTACAATATAAAGTAAAAATTGTTTTTTTTTCAAATTTAGGTCGCTCTACTTCCATGTGGTAACTACAACTTTACTACCTTTAAACATAATTTTTAGTTTAGTTTCTAAAAATTAAATCTTAAAACGGCTGAATTTTTGTCATGGTCATGGACAATTGCTCTTTGTCATCTCGCGTTGACGTTCACTAAACACTAACTAAACACTGAGTTATTTTGGATGGCAAAGAAGATGCAAAAAAATTCGGAGCGATTCCGACACTTTTGTCATGGGCTAGTTCTTAGCCCTAAGACAACTTAAGACTAAAACTCAAATTGTGAATATCTACCGTTAATGTCTGTTTTGCCTTAACATTTGTTTTATTTTTAGATTTATTCAATATATTCCTAATCATCCTCAGAACCCGAAGGGGCTGTAATGCCTTGTTATTTTTGTAACATGTGCGTGTTCTATTCTACATTTCTATTTTTTACTAAATTGTTTTATTCCTTTACATTGTTTTTAGCAATTTAGAAGAGCGCACCTGCGCAAGAAATAAGCAAGTTTCCTGTTGTAGAACAAATACAAATTTTTGTCGGTTGTTGTGACCCTAAAATAAAGTTATTTCTTTGTTAACGAGCTAAAAGATTGGAGATGTAGATCTAGATGTAGATGTAGATGGAGATCTAAATATATTATGAATTAATTTAGCTAAAACATTTTACGATCCATCCAATTTTTTATTGACAAAATATTGATTGTAAAGAATAGAGGCCGGTTTTCATTCCTACAAATTTTTGTATGAAAACGCAAATAAATTCGCAAATATAAATTTATTTTACAAATATATTTTAAGTGAGATTCTATTATTTCATTGATCTTCCATGACAACTTTTTTTCAAGAACTAATTAAAGAGAACAATTTTTGCAGTTCGGCTGTTACGTTACTCATCACTCAACGAATCGAGCACAAATATTAATCGGTTGCTTATTTTTGGAGTCTTATTTTTGCAATTTTGGAGTGATTTTCAACCGGCGAGCACCATGAAGCTGGTATGCTTTTCCTTGTGAAGCATGCAGCTAATGCAGCTTAAAAACGACAGCAAACAGCAATTATACGGCTGGTTGATTTTTGATCCTTCACATCTGGCATGTATGCTTACTTACAAATGAAGAAGCGGTTTAAAAAAAATAGGAGAATTAGTGTTAAATTTTTGGATGAAGGTGTGCGAAATTGCAACTTACATTTCGTATTTTGAACAATTAAGCGGTTTTGAAGAAGCGGTTTTCACGACCCAATTATATTTCCATTTCCATTAAAAATGACAAAAAAATAGGAGAATTAGTGTTATATTTTTGCATGTATGCTTGCATTTAGTATTTTGAACATTTATAGAATTTAGAAAAATTCAGAACAGTCATTTTTTAATAGTCAAATAAGAAAAAAGTCATTTTTGAAGGCAAGAGACGATAATATTTAACGACCAATTGTTAAAATTCATTTTATAAAATTGAATTTTTTTCTTCAGAACAACAGTTTAACAATTGAATTTTAAAAAAATAATTTTTTAAATAATTGGATTGGCTCTAATTAGATTGGATAATTGGATCGATTGGATCCCAATGAATTTTTCCTGAAAAAGCGTATTTTTGTTAAGGGAACGCACAACAACCAATCTGCTTTTAGCAATTTGCTGCTCCAATTTTTTGCTTAATTTCTCATAATTTTCCTTAAATTATGAAAAAAAAAAACAAATTTTATATAAATTTTTAATCGCGGTAATTTAAATTCCAGATTTGAGTTTCGCACATGAACAAAGTTAGTGATGTTTCAGGGAGCTGAGAAATTTAGGCATATTTTTAGACGTTATCACAAGCAGAGAAATCCACCGCACTCTCAAAATCGAGAAATCGAACTTAACCGGACAAATTTTTGCAAATAGGAATGGTGACACCTCGCAAATTTTTGAATTCAACTCAAATTTTTGAATTCTGATTTTATGATGTCTCCCTTCATCTCTCGGGCGCACTCGTCCACAACGCAATTTTTATTTTTGTATATTTTTAATATATATATTTTTATATTTTTAATGAAAATATATTTTTAATGAAAAATAAAAAATAAAAATGAATCTCTGTTGAATAATTTGCATTAAATTTCTTAAATTTCTTTAATTAGCCTACTAACAGCCCTAATTTGACAAACTTAAAAATTTCAACGCGTTTCTGCTTTTCGTTAAAATAAAACCATCATCGTTTTGGTTCTCGTTCGAGGATTTCAAACTAATTTGCATTCTTGTTTGACTAGGTTCAGGAAAAGGAACCTTCACATTAAAATCTCAAGAGTGTCGTTTAATTTGAAAAGAAACCTTTAAAAAGAAAAGGAAAAACAAAGGACTGTTTCTCGACTGAATGCGATATTGTAAATCAGTTTTAACCAGTTAAATTTACCAGATTTACCAGTTAAAATCATTCCTAACAGTCCTAACAGAATAAAACAAATCTAAAGTTTGAGTTTCTGCTAAAAGCTGTTTTGTTTTGGAAATAAAAGAAAATCAACTAATCAGAAAAAATGCGGAAAGTGAAAACTAATCAGTGTAAGTGTATTTTGCTTCAAAGTGGCAATTTCTAGTTTGAATAATTGTATTTTTGTCACCAGACGTTTTATTATTTTTTTTATCTTCACAGATTTCGCACATCACACTGTTGTAAGGGTTCTTTTTACAGTAACAAAAATTTGCAATTGACAATGTCATCCTGTTTGACTGATTTTTGTACGTTGTTCGGTGGATGGAATAGCGTTTTGAATTCTAATTGTTTTACACTGTATAATTTAGCCGCTCTTGACTAATTCAAAGTATATATTCAGAGTATATGCAAAACGATCACTTAAAATTGTATTTTTGCCTCCAAAAGTGTAGATTAATTTAATGGGAGTATCGTAAAGTCCACAAACGAGAGCGAGAGCATCGTGTCGTCTCGTTTTGAAATATTGCAGTAGAGCGTTTAGTACAGATTTGATCAATTTTTGAAGAACAAAGCTTTGATCAATTTTTGAAGAACAAAGCTTTGATCAATTTTAATGTATATTTGGTCAACGTTGCGCAAGAGATTTGTGTGAGAGAAACCCTCTGTATTATCGATTAAATGTAGAAAATAAAAATTAAATGACTTGAATAATTCGGCATTCGGCTCAAGTGAGCCGATTTCAATTTTTGTCGCCATCTCAAACGACTACCAACACTGCCCATTTAAATATTAACTACGTCGTTTCAAATATACTGTTACTTGAATACAGATTAATGAGGTTGCAATACGGTTTTTTTGGTTGTTCCGAATTCCAAACAGATCCAAATTGTGTTTGCCACTAAAACGCAAAAAATACACATTTTATGATTAATTGGTCTTTTTTGACGACGTGAGGAGTAGTCGGCAAATAAATGGCCAAATTACTGCATGCGGTTAATCAGGACGTGGTCACAAAGTAGCCATAAATCACAAACAAGAGTTTCTGCTGAAGCCCTTACCCTCACCCGGCTATATAGTACAGGGTGCGGTTAGAAGACATCGCATCGCCAAGCGGAAGTTTTTTTTGTTGATTTTTGATAACAAGTGTAAATTCTATTTATTCATTTCAAATTCATGAGTTTATTTTTAGATATGCGTGCGTGCTGCTCTCGGTTCTGTTGTTTTGAAATTGATACTTATCTCCGCAGTCCTTTTTTCAGTAATC
>MQUG01000809.1:0-10964 GCA_007213375.1 Steinernema feltiae | reverse complement strand
TCTCAGCAACGTCGTACAGGTGCCAATGTGGGTTAACCACGTGGCTTTTAGTACTGGCACCGTTACACGGACAAACATGGTCATAAGATAGAGTGCAAAACCACAAAAACAACCCAAAAAATCTGCCCTTTTCTCTGCTTTTGGGCCAAACACAGTCCTCGCTTGTCTAGACCAAGTCAACTGAGAGCAGACAGTGAACTAGAAAGAGTAGAAAAGCAGCGAATACAGTACTGCTTGGTGTCTTTTAGCTGGCGCCTCATAGAGAACGATGTCAACGATGGCCGCTTCCCGGAAGCACTCAAGCGCAGCGCAGCTACAACGATTCCAAAAACAAAGCGCAGACCAAACACTCAACATCCGCCTGCGGGGAAATTGCCGCGAAAGACGTCAAAATTGCACGCGATCGCCGCTTGCGCTACGCTATTATCCATGCAAATAGCGACCGGAATCACACGCAAAAGCAACTAGGGCTCTACGTGCAAAGTGGCCGCCCGGCTATTTGATTAATAAGTGCTGCGATTGTCGGAGGTCAGAGATTGCGGTCGCTGCGCAGGTACACATGCACGTATGAGGGCGTTGCATCGATGGTGCGAAGACCAGAAACAGGGACACTTCGCACCTTTCAAAGTGTCAACAAAAAGGGAATTATCTGAAAAGCGCTTTCGAGCGTCTCTTCTGCGAGGGTTACGGTATTTGAAAACAAACAACAAGTCCAAACCTGTGTTTTGCCGCCAGAAAACAGGCGGATTTTGGATGGAAAATGGACTGTGACAGATCAAGCCTTTGAATTGGTCAAAAGCTACAAAATCGTCTGCTTTAGGTGCCCTAAGCCCTAGCAATTGGCGCCAAAATATTGAAAAAGCTTTTAAACTGGATGTAGCAGGACCAAAAACAGATAAAAGGCGGTCTAACAGCCCATTTTACGCTAAAATGAAGACGTGTAAATCCCCTCCTCGCAGCCAAATCCGAGCTTCTCCTCGTTTGCGTCACCGCAAATCCAAGAAAGCGCGATTTCGCACCGAAATCGATCGTCTTATCGCCCCAAAAGCAGCAACGCCGATCGCTACTTGCAACTGAAATGTTGCAATCGTCTCTTATCAGCGAAGCAAACAGGATCCGCTATTCTGCATGCCGGTAGGAGCACGAATCAGCGACAAGCAGGAAGCAGCAAGCAACAGCTACCTGGCCGCGCTCATAATGAGCAGAAAAAGCGCTGTTTTGCACGCTGAGTGAGTGGGTGCAAACAGAACGCAGAGAGGACGATGTTGTCGACTCAGAGGCGGCGACGACGACCGAAAGGTGTAATATCCTATCACGCTGCGTCGAGCACCGAGCAAACTCGCGGTCTTTTGGCGTTCATTAAGGCGCGTGTGACAACGGCGTGAAATCCTAGGGATGCGCGGGGTGTGTGTTTGCGCATATTATAAGAGTTCCTGATTTCTGATTTTCGGTTTTTCAACCAGGAAATGAGAACATTTTGCTTCTGACAAACAACAAGACGTTTCCGGGTTTTTAGGCTAATAGATGGCGCCTAGCTTAGCTGCAAACTGGCACGTCTTGCTGTTGACAGTGGGTTGTATCGGTTTGTAGTAATATCCATGGATTTCCGGGGGTTTTCACTCGTTTGAAGTCAAACCTTAGAGCGGAGAGTTTGGAAAATGCGCGAAAAACGCGAATTTCAAGTCTCAAAGGGCTCAAATTTTTCTCAAGCTATTCTGAAGCTTAAACGTTGCTTGAAACTATCATGTAGGGTCAAGAGCTCTTGGTACGTGCGCGTACGCGCTGTATTCATGGCCAGAGGACGAGCGAATGGCTTGTTGGCACTGTTTTAGTCACGAATCAAACTGATAAACACCGATCGGACAATTAAGTTCATTCAAACAAGCAAAAACGGTCTTTTAGGCCTAAAACACCCCATGCGCTTCTAGAACTTTTCAAACAGCACTCACTTAATGGAACGCAATGGAACGCATGCTTACATCCTTCAATCCTAATCGCATTAACCGCGCTTCCCGAAAGAGTTGACTCACGCAAACAACCATCAATCTCTGGACTCGAATAACAGCAACGGTCGAAACACGTCGTCATCGCGCCATTGTTCGCACACATCACCACCACATATCTCTCCAATTAGTTCTCTCTTATCGCTTTCTTTCTTCCGTGCCACGACACTCACGGACGGAGGCGCACGAGAGGGCGGAAAGGTGAAGAATGGACGCATCCGCTTTGATTACCAACGGCGATTGCACTATTCACTACCGGGGAGGAGTAAACAGGCAAAAATGACCTAAGGCGAATGGGCGAAATTTGGGTCTTTTTGAGGAAACTAGTCTTGGGAAACATTTCATAGCTGTGAAGAGTAATTGAGGCATGATTGACACAATCGATGACGTGAATACACAAATTAAACCGAAAAACTCGTTTTTCGGGAATTTTTTCACCTTCCAGCTCAAACTCCTACTTGCAAGTGAATGGGCGAATTTTTGGTGCAGCAGCGTTAAGGATCATCTCATAGGCCTCATTATTTGGAGCCAAACACGTGATTTCTAGTGCTGCACACAAGCGGAGGACAACCACATCAGGACACCGGCGTATAACGTCTCTTGAACGCTCAATAAACTCATTTTCACAATTTTCAATCAAACTAAACGCCATCCACAAACTACAATCCTTAATCACGTTGATCTATGCGAAATCCTCTCAAATAAGAAGCTTTCACATTAGTCCTCGTAAAGAGATGGGGGGTGCCGCGAGAGGCAGGTGATGAACGGACGCATCCGTCTCGATAACCAGCGGCGATTGCACTCTTCCATCAAGGAGTAAACAGGCAAAAAATGACCTAAGTGAATAGACGAAATTTAGGTCTCTTTTGGGGAGATAGTAGTCCCAGAGGGCACATAAAAATGGCGGCCAGACGCCTTTCGGTATTGAAAAACACAAATTTGACGTGCGGGGCGAGCGAAAACAGATTTCTTTCTTCGGTATTTGAGGTGGACTGGCCAATGCTGATGATCATATGGCTTAAATGATGACAAGAACAACCTTACGCTGGTTAAGAACCCCTAAAACGATACTTTTAGGTCTATTACCACGTGTTTAATGTACAATTTCAGGTCAAACACGTGAGTTTGAGATTTGTACACAGCTGTAAGATTGTCATACAATGAATCATCCCAAAAACGAACAAAAAATTGCATTTCGGCGTTTTTCTATTTGAAAATCGTTACCACGAGCTGCCAGCACGGTTCTCAGTCACCTAAATGGGCGTTCGTCCATTCAAACAGCGATTTCGCGGCAATTTTCAACTTTGGGAATACGATATGACTGTCTAGAAGCATTGCAAGCATCTAAAATCCACTGAAAACACTCCACATCCGCCCGCTGGAACCACAGGAGAACTGAAAAGATGTGCAATTTGCACGCGAGCGCTCGCGCCACGCGATCGTCTATGCAAATCACGTGGACGCGTTCTCATTGTGGTCAACGCACGCGAAGGTCATAAAGACAGACCAGAGAACAGTTTCTGGCGTACCAGGTGCTATAGCCACAGAGCGCGCCTGCTAAGAGCGTACATCAGCAGATGAGATTTCGCGTTTCGACCGCCAAATCAACCGCGATCGACTAGAAACGCACTCGGAATTCACGTGCGCGTGGAATGACCACTCGGAAGACGCGCATCTCGCGTGTTTTATCACAAACCAAACACGTCCGCGAGTGTGTGGAGAGTGGAACTGCAGCGGCCGCGTATCGGGCGACGATCGAAAACAACGAACGGAAGTGGAGGAGAATCTTCTTTCGCAAGAGAAGAGATTCGAAACAGGAAGTGACCAGGCGTATTTTCGTGACGAACGGGGCGCTTCTGACCCAACTGAGCGAACGATGACGTCATTGTGATTACTTAAAGGGAGCGAAAAAGTTGACAGAGCATGGATAGGCGAAAACACGGACAAGACAACTCGCCGCCAGGATTTTACTTGATTAGCATGCACTTGATTAGCAGGCATGGTTCTGGACTAAGCATACTGTAACTGCCTTATGCTTAGGCCTAGGCGCTACCGCAGAGTTTGCAAGGTTTTTTTGCTTACCAAGCTTCGTAGGGCGGCGCTCAGGATTCGCGCTAAGCTCAGCATAAACTGACTGCCGTAGTAGTTTAGCCTGAGTGAACGATGACGTCATTGTGATTACTTCAAGCGAAAAAGTTGACATGAAGGGAGGATGATAGGCGAAAACAGCGATGATGCTTGTAGGTTTGATTTTCAGGCTTGAGCGCACAAAAACAGAGTGTTTGGTCTGTGTAGAAGTTCTACGAAGCTCAAAGCATAAGTGGAAAACAGAAAACTAAGCTTCAACTTTGATTTTTGACCACTTTTAGTCAAAGATATCGCAGCGCAGGAGGCGAAAGCTAGAGTTTAATGAACTTTGTTGCCAAATCCACAAAAGGAGGTAAAAAAAACAAAAAATTTTATGGAAAATCGCCTTTTCTGTCTTTTCTACAAATCGCAATAAGTTAAAATTGCTTCTGTGCGTCTCTTCAACAAGCCCTGATCACGCCTGGGCCTAAAACACCCTTCAGCTCATGACCGTTCACGATCAAACCACACGCGGCCATCGACCGGTCGTTTTTCATCTCGAGATTTCACTCTGCGTTAAACCGGTTTCCTAGAGCCACAGAGTGAAGTGGAGCCCAGAAATGGACCACGCAGCCGATGCCAACAGAACAGAAATGATAAAACTCATCAACAACTCGTTACTCGCAGAGAGTGAGAGGAGCGAGGAGATAACGACTGTTTTATGGCCGCTTTCTGGCAACAAAAACGTTCTTTGTTCGCGCAAAAGTCAACAATTCAGAGTGTGGCTTGGAGTCGTTCCTTTGGGGCCAGGAACTGTAAACGCCCATTGTAGTGATTGGCTGGGGCCTGGAGCACCAGAGAGACTAGAACCACAAGCAATGATTGCTTAGTATGCAATTCTCCTCGTTTTGGTAATGCGTTTTGGTGAAATTGAATGAAGATGGACTTTCGCGGGCGGTTGGAAACGCGAAAAACACGTTTCAAGGCCAGAGCAGAGCCGTGGACCTTGGTCAACCGGCAAATTACCAACGATTACTGTCTAAGCTACGGTCGTTGGTGATCTGTAATGATTATCGGCGATTAGAGCTTTGGAAAAGAGGTGTTTTTGTAGATTTTTTTGTTGGTTTGAAAATCAGTCGCCTAAAGGTCCAAAAATTGCAGAAGAGAACGAGCAATTCGTTGCTGTCCAACTCACTAGCGCCAGCAATCAATCGGCACCTCTAGCTACCGGGCTTAAGCATAGCGCACTCGATGCTTTGCGCATGCCAAATCGTACTCTTTTTAGGACTATTTTGGCCGTTTTTCCCATTGTTGTTTGTGAGTTTACGTGGCGATTGTTGACAAACACAGCCATAAAACCGGCACCATTACAATCTTCGGTCTGTGGCCGACGAAAGAACAATATCACGGACTAAAACACGAATCAACGCACAAAGACACCAGCGAGCTCATCCGCAACTAGGCGCTGCGGCCCCGTGTGCGTGTAAAAGGGTAAAACGATTATTGTTTTATGTGTGCTCGACTGACTGGCGCTCCGCTCTAATCTGCGGCTGTTTATGTCTGCGGTCTGTTATGATGTTCTAGCGGCTGTGATAAGTGATCGCGCGGATGCATCACTCGTAAACATTTTCGTGACGGGATCAAAAAACGGAGGACGCATTCGGTGTAGGAGGGGATGGGAATAGGCAGATTGCTGCCCAAAAATAGCGACTATGTAAACAGCAATCGTAACCAGAAGCTGGCTGATCAACAGAAGGCATTGTTGTGAATTTGGGTATTTTTAACACGATTGTCAGTCCAAAGTCCAATTAGCATGAGTGCCAAGGGTTTATTGAGACGCTTTTGCAGCACTGCAGCGTGCAGATTAGGAGTGTTTCTAGCAGAGCAAACTGTCGAAGAATCAGGTGATAACGCTGGGGTCAGGCGTCATCGAAAGAAGAGAAGGAAATTTTGAATTTCCAGCTTTTATTGTCAAGCGTCTTGCGAATTCCGGCTTCTAATGGTCAAATCCAGGCCCAGACACTATGGTAACAGACAAAAATGATCTTTGCCAGACGAAGCTTCGTACGGCTTCGTACTTCGCGCAAAGCTCAACCCAGGTTTGCTCGTTTGTAGCTTAACAGGCTTCACAGGACTTCAAAGAGTGATCTGTCAACCGCCTCTAGTCATCACCAGCTCCAATCACCTTCCTATTTCCGCTCAATTTCGCATCATTCAGGAACCTCCCTATCTCTAATCCCCTCTTCAAACATTCCCGAGTTCCCTATGCGTTGACTTCCGTACTTTCGTTCGATAATCAGATGTTGAAGCACTCAGCTCACATGATACCACCCGTGGTAGTGACACCTCTCTCCTTTCTTTAAAGCAGCAAAAAGTAGCGAAATTACGTGGCATTGCGCAATTGCGTGTCACTGATAAGGAGGAAAAGAACTCGAAATTCGACCTAAAAACGGTCATCACGTGAAGTCTTTATCAACGGTGTGGTCGTGTTGTACGTAAACATTCGTCATGGGACCGATCGTTCAACGGCTGCTTGCTGTTGATAAACAGCGAACGGAGCCGACAAGCAGAGAGCGAGATTAAAGATTGAGGGGAGCAAACAGGGAGCGCGAGTGATTTGACCCGCGATTGATAAGCGATTTTGGGTACAAGATGTACACATTTAGGGTCGCAGAAGTGCAGAGTGCTTTGAAGGAAGGGGGTGCTTGAGTATGGACGGGATGACTGTAACGCTATAGCTTTTTTGGGTTGAAATCGTGGACAAAAGAAGAATCTTCCTCTCTCGAGAACTTTGTTCTGGATAAACTGATAAAAAGGCAAGAGCAGACGTCCAAGGGGGTATATCGAAAGCCTGAGATGAAGCCTCATGGTCAGACAACTGAAAATTTGCTGCAGAAGCGAAAGAAACAAGTTCCAGGTACTACAGGGCACAGAGCACGTCAGATCTATTACAAAAACCAAACCAATTTGTAGCGGAAAAAAAATTTCGCGCCGAAAAGCCGAAATGCCGAATTTTAAGCCGGAATCCAAAACTTTCTGGATTTTTTAATTTAACGCTAGGTTTCGCAGTGTAAAACTGATTTGAACTGCTCATAACTTCTTTAATTTTGAGCTAAATAGAATTGTAAGCTGTAAACTCATCAAAACCTAACCAGATGTGTGAACAGCTCTATTTATAAAGATGGCTTAAAGCATAAAAATGCACTTAAAACGCCCGTGTTTCCAACACTATGGTGAAAATTGCGAGAGAAGCGGTCAATTTCACAGAATCACCCAAAGCAGCATAACCACCTCATAGTCCATTTATAGCATTTATAACCACTGCGGAAGCACCTGAAACAAGTTCTGTGCGTGCGCACTGCGAGGTCAGATCACGTGAGATTTGCGACAAAAATCAACCTATTTTTCAGTTCTAAAAAATTTCGCGCTCAAGTCACGACGTGCGCAATGTCGAAATTGTGATAAATGGAAACAACACGTTAAAAACCGCAATTTAAAATTCAACAAACGTTAATTTTTTTTTAGGAAAATGCTAGAGGGACGCAGCGACAAAATTGCTCATTACAGCTTTTATTTCGTTCCAAATTGAATTTCTGATCCAGAACAAACCAGGATCACAAGTAATGACTCCCATTAGCTAAAGCTCTGGCCACAAAAATGGATCTTAAGCCTAAAAATCAATTGAAGACGCTTATAAATCGTGAGGCGAAAATCTCTAGAAAAGCCGTCGAATTCTCAAAACTTTTCAAAACGAATTCTCGAATTCCACACCTTGCAGGATGCACAACCACCTGACAGTCTCCATTTATAGCCCCGACAAACAGGCTGCACCAATTGTGTTCCAAAGATGAGAAATCAAAAACAAAGACGTTCAGTTCAAGAATCGCGGTGTTTGAAGGCGAGGATGATGGACGATATTTTGCGGTGGATCCGCGCGAACCAGTCCACCCAGCGTCATCAGCTCCTCGCAAGGCGGAAGTGATTGATTTGCGAGCGCAGAATCTGTGTTCGCATACAAAAAATTGCGAATTTTGCGTAGAATTTTACAATCGAGCGTCAATTGGGCTTCAAGGCCGCCGTCGCCTGTGTTGGATCCGATCTTATCGCCGGACGCGCCGCGTCTCTTTTGTGTTTTGGAAGCCGAAGACCGAGGAGGCGATGATTTATGAGGGACGAAGGTGGAGATGTTTGATTGATAGGAAGGAGGAGGTTGTAGGTAGAGAGCTGGAAGTGTGATTGTTGGGTGACCTTGACTGCTCTGAGACCTGAAAATTGAGTGGAACAAAGCGGCGAATGTCGCTAAAGATAGATGCGAAAACAGCGCGCATCGTTTAGGGACCAGTTTTTGCGCTTGCAGCGCGTTTGAGCCTTGGTCTTTGGAGAAGAAATGTGAGCAGATCGGTGCAGCCATAACGCAAAAAACTGGCCAACACGAAACGACCCACGAAATCGTTCCCAGAAATCGCGACAAAAACGAACAGTAGCCCCAGAATCTCTTCGCCCCGAATCCCAAGAGGCTTTGCTTGGAAGTCAACTACATGGTCTTCTAAAGAGCCGTCCTCCGTATTTCTTTCGGCTCAGGCTCCTAATCGCATTAAACCTTAAGCGTTACAGTATTTGTGCGCAACCCTGTAGTCACGTTTTCGTCTTTTCTGAATAATCTGCGTTTTCCCTGATTTTTTAGCTTTCTTATGTGCAGGATAGTCCTCAACTGGCAGTCAGAATGCCGCCTGATCTAAGTCGTGGCCGATAAACGACAACTTTCACATCAAAAGTCAGGATGAATACAGGTGTGCAAAGGAGATCTTTTGCTCTGGCTGTGTGTCATCGAGATAACCTAGGAAGCGTCACAAGTGCTTGAAAATTCAGAAAATTGCAAAAAATTGAATTACGCTCGGGGAAAGTTCGCACATTCTGAACTCGTAGTTTTCAACGGGCAATGCCTTGTTTCATGATGTTTCAGATTCACATCCGAATCCATAGCGACCTTGGCAAGGTTTGGATACATGTTTGTGCGCAAAGTTCCAAGCCAATTGGCGACTTTTTGACTACGTGCAAGCAATTTTGCGTGTTTGGAGACTAAGCACCTCTGTTTTCATGCCTGTTTGCGTGTGAGCGTTCGTTGCGTCCTCAAATTGGCCGAATGTCCACATTTTGCCCCTTATTTGACTTGTCATCCATTTTATTCAATCAGAATCACTTTCCGGGACAATGGGGGATGCAGAGCGGAATGTGGGATCCGTCTCCGAAGGCACCTCCAATAATATCATCAAACAAATCCTTTTCTATGTCGGCTGATTGGCGCCCGTTGCTCGTAGAGGTGATAGGGACTGTAGTCGGAGCGTTCAGGCTGCACTGCTGAGTAGTAGTGGTCGTAGTCACTTGGGCGTCCGAAGATGGCGAGCGGCAGGCAGAGGAGAACGAAAGAGGAGAGCAGAGTTCATTGTCGGTTTGAAGGAGATCGCCGCATGCTCACGCTGTTTAATAGGCGAAATTTGGTCCAAATCGAAAGAGCTAATTGTTATTCTGTCTGGCGTTTCAGACGGAAAGGGGTGTGTGGGAGGCGATCTATGGTACCCTAGCTAGCAGCTGCTAGATTGTTAGGAAACGGATTTTTGAGAAAATTGAAAACTTGGCATCGATTTATTCCTCCAGCGACCGCTCCAACCCTCAATAATCACATCAATATTCGCGCAATAGCCAAGCAACACAATTCTAGCAGCTTCAGCCGCAGATCTGCAGCTTCTAGAAGTGGACAAGTCGCCGGGCGAGTTGAATCTTGGCCAGATTGTCGTAGGAATCCAAACAATTCCCTAGCCGGATCGGAGTTTATGTAGTTTGTGGCGCGTTGAGCCTGAAAATCGCACTTTCAGGTCTTGAAACGAACAGCACGGAAGCCTACCAAGTTTGCAAGCTTAAAGGCGACGCCGTGAAACGGCCACAAAGACCGGAATGCCCTGCGCGGAGAGGAGCAGAAGGCCGAGGACGAGGAGGAGACCGCAACCGAGCTTCATAATTCGAGCGTGTCTCTTGTTAATGAAAACTGGCGGAATACATGGGAAATTGTGGTTTCCGAGCCTCGCAAACAGCCATGTTGTTGTCCTTCTGCGAGCGTCTGTCTCACGGGTTCGCTAGTACAACGCTTTCCTGATTGATTGCGAGGCTATGGTCATGTCAACAATTGCCTCCACGGCTTCTAAGGGTGACATTTCACGCGACCACACATGAAGACGCATCTGACCTTGACGGAGTCGGGATATTTTCAGTCTAACGGGTTTCAATCGCTTAGTCAAAGTCTCGCTCCAAATGATGTGGATTTTACCAAAAATTGGCATTTTTTGAAGTTCATTGTTTGGTGCGTATTCCTTGAAGCCAAGTGTACTGGTGTAGGCGAACAAAGGTTCACATGGTAGAGAGAACAGCAAAGTCCACAAGTTGTAGGGACAGGAACAAGTTGATTTCGATGCTTTTTGAGTGTAAACATCCTTGTTTAATCCAACTTTGCGCGAAATCAACTTGTGTGGTCACTTTCACACCCCTGTCTTACCGTACTCCGTCACGATCAAGGCCAGAATGAGCATGCGCAGAAGATGGAGTAGTTGAATCGTGCTAGGATCCCTTTAATAGCCGGATTTCCCGTCTAGCCTTCTTCTTCACATCGCCGTCTTCTTCCCTAACCGAACCTCCGAATTTTCCTACTTTTTCACCTCAAATAAATCACTTTCCTCTCTCTATCGTTCAACATTTACACAGTCCCTCAACCTCGAATCCTTTGTGTGCGGCTGCGTCGGCGATCTCTCGCAACCTAATATGCATATCCTCGTCGGTTGTCGTCGCCACACACGCAGACGACACACACACACACAAAGAATCGCCATTATTTCGCGCTTTGTC
>MQUG01000806.1:0-33277 GCA_007213375.1 Steinernema feltiae | reverse complement strand
GATTTCCCCCTGCAACAGATGAACTACGCGATGCCGCCGCAGCAGCACATGATGATGCCTGGAGCGCAGCACATGCCTTCAATGTCGGAACAAATGGCGCCAGCTGATTGGTCTGCCAGCTGGCCGCACAGAAGAAGAGTGATCTTCAGAAAGCAAGCGCCGATATCCAGAAGATCCCGTGCCTCACCGGTTACGAGGGAGAAAGCACCCTCCGCGATTTCTTCAATGGATTCGAGAAGTTGTCGCTAGGACTTAGCGATGCGGAGAGAGTTGAACTACTCCTCTCAAAATGCAAAGGTCGTGCAAGACGCATTGGGGAAGAACTGCAGCAAGAAGTTGACTGTAACTACCCTCTGATCAAGAAGAACCTATCGAAGCACATTCTGCAAGCGAGCACGGAGCAGTCTGAAGCGATGCGCTTGCTCTCATCGAATAGTGCACGAACCCGTGCCGAAACGCTGGCCGCGTTCGCAGAGCGGTTAACATGTACGGTCAAGAAAGCGTACCCGGACTCTGATAAACGCAGCCACGAAAGGTTGCTCAATCATTACTTTCTGGAAGGGATCAAGGACATCCAGCTGAAGGGAATTTTATCGACAAAACGCAACCTGCCGTTCGAAGAAAAGGTAGCTGAAGCGATCCTGCTGGAAAATGATATCCACCCGGGACGAAACACGTCGAGACAGCATGAAGAACAAGAAGATTACCGTCAGCGCTCCCCACAGCAAGGAATCTTCGATGTTGGAACTTCACGCCAGCACGGATACGGAAACCAGGGAGCCCAACGCCAGTTCCAGAATCACCGCATGCAAGAGCAAGGCTATGCCAGCCAGGGATTCCGGCAAGAACGGGAGAACGTTGAACCACGGCAACAGAACTTTGCACGTCAACCGGTGGCAACCGACGCCAACCGAATCCCGATTGGAGCAAACCAGCGTCAGGGACAGCATCTACGCCCAACGGAGCCTCCACGGAACAACGTCGACTACGTAGGTTCAGTTCGAGTCGTAAGCGAAGAAGAAATGTCGAATATCACTCGGAACAATCAAGTGCGTGAAGTCGATTGCAAGGCAACCGAAGAAAGGAAATATCCATTGCTGGTGCCAACGTTGCCTATCACTGTGAATGGCCAGAAGCTGAATGGTCTTATCGATACGGGAGCACCCCACTCGTTTATATCGGAGAAGTGCTACGCACAGATCGCTCGTGAGGGAAACGTTCTGAAGTCTCCAGCGAAAGGTCGACGATGTCTAGCAGCGAATGGAGAACAAGTCAAGCTCCTGGGACAAGCAAGCGCCGAGGTCAATTACCGCGGAAGAAACTTGACCGATGCGGATTTCACCGTCGCTCCTGATACATTCGGTCATGATGCTATCATCGGAGTTGATCTTCTCCATCGACTAGGATTTAAGCTGTACGATGGAAGGAACAAAACGTTCCATAGTTTCGCCGCGCTCAGCCAGCAGTCGGAAAAGAAGATGCCGAAAGAAGAGCTACGCAACGGGCGGAAGAAAGGATGGGATCGCTCAACCGTGGAACGAGTAAACGTCGTATCCATGAAGGCTCAACCGAGACCTACCCAGCAAAGGAAGATCGCGAAGAAGGCAGAAAAGAAAGATCCGAAAGAAGAAAACACTCTCTCATCGGGTGATGCTTCGCGCCTTAAGATTAACCGATCCCGCGGAACGGATACGCATTTGCGTCAGGCTAAGACCGAGCCGTCCAAAAGGGAAAAATCGAAGCGACAAGGCAAGGTTCGGGACTCTTGTGGATGGAATTCACCCAGCAAAGCAGGAACCAGAACCTACGCGGATGTAACCCGTGCACCGAAGGCCAAAGAAGACGCGGTCAAGATGACGAATATTGGTCCGTCTACACCAGTCGCAGAAGTAGGAAGAGCCAGCGCATACGAGGTGACGCTGTTCGAAGATAGCTGTTTCGTAGTTCAATGGATGTAGTATTGTTTGTTATTAGATTTATGCCCGGGACGAGCATCTTGTTGTTTAGGGGGGAGGTGTACGAGACTCTGGGTCTCGCCACGCCAACCCTGTCGAGACAGCTTCCACGTGGCCGCGACTGGCGCGCAGTGACGTCTATGATATTTATTCGTTAGTGTTGTTTCTTGTTGTTTGACCGAGAGGTCGCGTGCTATTCATTGATAATAAACGAATTGTTTACGTCAGATAGCCTCATCACGCAGAACAGCAGTCAGCAGGAAAGGACACGGACGGCAGCCCCGTACCGCGGACTTCTACAAATCGCTCGACTTGCTTGGCCGCTTCGGCGTCCAAGCAAGTCGAGCGATTGACAGCTCAACAGTCGAAGATGGTCTCGCTCATGGCTGCAACTGATGACAGCTCTGCGAAAACGTTAGAGGTCGTGGAGAACGAGAAGACGGAAAGTGGTGTGGATGTCCATGAAGGCGAGTGTTGCGCTTGATCCGATGGTGGACGTTTGGAGGACCTCAATACTGACTTGGCTTTGGCTTTGACGGATTTGGCTGCGATTCTCCTCTGCAGTGACGCTCGTAGTGATGCTTGGACCGTACAACTCCTGAACATTCCATCAACACTATAGGAGACCGCAAAAGGTTTCAATACGAGAATCAGTGGCGACAAATAGAACACACGGAATAATTTATTATCAGCATTACGCAGGAGCATTTTGAGACTCTGGAGATGCTCTGACCAGACTTCTGAGATGTCCGGCTTGTTGGTAATGATGACTTGAACGTCCGGTGAAGCGCGATCCTCCGGCGTGGGAGGTGGCGTATCTCCCTCTCCTTGCAGGATCAGAGATTCATCCTCTTCGAGGCGAGGGGAAGGTGACATGATCAGATCGTCCATTTCTGAATTAAAGCGATGAGTCACTGGAGGATGGATGAAGCGCGGCGCGAGAATGAATGCCTCTTGCGGATCGCTGCTCTTATGTCGGATCGCTCTAGCGGTCGCTCCGCCTGACGCGCCAGCGGCCCAGCTGGGAAAGTTGATGCCGGGCGGCCATATCTGATCGCGCAGTGCGCCATTTTCATAACAAACTGTCAGAATTTCAGTTATGCAACACCTATCTGCCGCGCCGATCGCTGCCGGCTCTCCGTTAGCCGATTGAAACAATAATATCGAGAGAACGGCGATATGGGCATGTAGCGGTTTCGTATACTTTTTCACCGTTTTGCATGTGATGCTGAGTACCTTGAATGGTAAAAGCACGAGTTTGATGAGTAGTTTGATGAGGATTTCTAAGAAAAATCCACCAAAGCAATAAGTAAGTACTAAAGCGCCTGCTACGAGGATTGTGATCACAAATGCCGTTTTTGCAAATGTTTGGATTGTGTCGACGATTAAATCGAGATTAGGAAGCGACGGAAATGATGGAAGCAGTGGAAATGACGGAAATTCAAAACTTCCGTTCGTTGAACCGCTTTCGCTAAAGTAGCGATGAAACTGTTCCGCTGGGGTTAAAGCATTTCTCAAATTTCCGCGAATTTGTATTACTGATTGGCCTATTCCGCAGCTAACATTGCAGTTATCGCTAATGACTGACTCACTGTAATGCATGCCCAAGATATCTATCTTTCCTTGGGGAGAACATTGCGCGAGAAGTGTGTTATGTGCACAACTGATAATTGCTCGAGTAGCGAGGGTTTTTGAGGTGCAGTTAATCATGATTTTTGCTGATTTTGAACTGATCTGACATCTCGATTGTAATTTGAGTCGCGCTAGCGTCATGAGTCGATGCAATTAGGAGCCCATTTTTTGGAGGCATAAATGTGAGCATTGATCTCACTGCCGGTAGAACATATTCTAGTGCTTTTACCACCTGATTTGCCCGCCCGCGTCCCTCGATGCACGAGGAGAAGACGAAGCCGAATAGGTCCGATTTCCGCTGTAGATTTTCGTCGATCGTCTGCGTTCAGGGTCCAAATGAACATAAATAAATCGAGTTTTTGGAGTTTTTTTTAGCCAAATGTCATTTGCAAAAGCGTTCATTCAGCAACGTCGTCCCTCCTCATTTGCTATCTATCTTTCCCAATTCGGTAGCCCAATTCTGAAGATGGAGAAATTGGACGTGAATCATGTAGATTGGATCATGAGTTATTTGCATGAGATCATGAGATCATGAGTAAAAGAAAGGACAAATAAGATGGTCATTGAAAATTGTGACCCGATGATCATTGATGCCGCCGGTGGTTTACTCAAGGATATTGCAAACATGTGAAGGTAATCGCCAACTTTGTCGTTACAACTGAAACATCAGACTGTTTAGATCATCGATCTATACAAATCACCCAAATTGTGCATCCGCATATTAGAAAAGTTCGCTTCAGAAGCTGTGAATCCGGCACTTGTTCGGAATATGTCTGTTGGCAACCGGTTGAAAAAATGACCGGTCGCTGTGGAGCTCATTTTTGGCTTCGTACTTCGTACAGGCTTAGGCCTAGGAGCTGCCGCAGGGTTTGCCTGGTGAATTTTGGGCAAGCGCAGCGAGCACAAAATTAGATAGGCACAATACAAAATCCCAGCGTAACCAACACACATATTCGGAACAAGTTCCGTGAATCCTTCTATTCGCACGATTTTGGTATTCGACGTTTTCCAGATCTACTTTGCAGTGCAGGTGCGCTCAAAACTGTTTGAATTTGTGCATAGAACGATTGGATGAGATATGAATAAAAGTTTGACGTTAAAATTCAGTTTTGAGACTCAAATCTGGTTATGCAAGACCACATTTGAACGGAGGATTCGAGAAATCTGTCTTACAGTGTCGCCAAAATCAGCGTTGTTGCATCAATACGGTATTGTGCATCGTTTCTGACCCAAATTCAGCCTTTTCTGTACTGTTGCATATGAAGCGCATTGAGATAGTCAAATTTATGCGTTTGAAACACGATTGACTGCGATATCAAACGATTTCGAAGGCAACTCGGCAGTGAGAGGAGCTGTTCGGCCGATTCGCTTCTTGCAAACGATGGTCAGCTCGGTTGACGCGGGCACAAAGTTATCCCAGTGCTGCTCCGGGCGCATCTAAATCCACAGCTACAAAAACGTGACAAATTGTTGACTTCTTACGTTAATAATACCCTCCTGGGGCACGAACCCGTGGTAACCCCACCGCATGAACTCGGCACGCGTTCCATCCGTCCAGTGGATGTCTCTTGGCAGTTTATCTGGCCACACTCCACCGAGCCAGATGTGCTTGCTGAAGGCGCCCGCTTCGGCCAGAGAAGACACGAACGCGTTTTCTTCTTCGCTGTGGATGGAGGTCAGATGGCCGCCCTCCTCCACACAGATCGCCTCTCCCGTTGGCCACGTCTGACTGGGGATTGCGCAGTAGTGGAAATCTCGGAATTTGGTCCATCCGGTCTTGCAGACTAGATCACGATAAATGTCAACAGATTCTCAGTGTTTTGAACGCTTACGTGTATGCGGAGGATCAGTGGGAACGGGAGCCTCAGTGGTGGTAGGAGCAGCCTCAGTAGTGGTAGGAGCAGCCTCAGTAGTGGTAGGAGCAGCCTCAGTGGTGGTAGGAGCAGCCTCAGTAGTGGTAGGAGCAGCCTCAGTGGTGGTAGGAGCAGCCTCAGTAGTGGTAGGAGCAGCCTCAGTGGTGGTAGGAGCAGCCTCAGTGGTGGTAGGAGCAGCCTCAGTGGTGGTAGGAGCAGCCTCAGTAGTAGTAGGAGCAGCCTCAGTGGGAACGGGAGCCGCAGTAGTAGTGGACGCATCATCAGTTGGGAGAGCAGTCGGGCAAACAAGACATTTAGGCTCTTAAACAGAACAAATTAAAGCACTCTTCCGTCATCTTACCACGGCGATCGTCCTCCTCTGTCGTCTTCGTTTCGCAGACGAACGCCTGTTGGTCGCAGCACCTGGTGGGAATCCAGATCGCCTCGGCACCTTCCCTCTTCAGGGAGAGGCAGTTGAACCCGAGCATCGAGGTCGTGTGGTCGACAAAGCCGTTGGAGAAGTTGAAGGCGGCGCCGCTGCTCCACTTCCACGCCTCCAAGTTCTCCAACTTGCTGCCGCCGATCCACAACTGCGCGATCGAGGGATCAAAGTAGGTTTGAGTGGCGAGGAGGTCTGAAACGGGGTGATTGGGGGGCGGAGGGGCGCCGGTGCCTACAGTGGACCAGGCGGTTGTCGCCGGGGTCGGGGATGGCGACCAAGTGGCCGCCGAAGAGTCTGCAGGTCTGCTCGGCGAGCACGAAATCCGCCTTGAAGGGCAGGAGGTGGAAGCAGCGCTGACCGTCGTCGCTGGCCATCGCTCCCAGCGGGCATTTCTCGTCCGAGGCGAAGGCGAGGCCGCAGAGACCGAGGAGGAGGAACAAGCGGAATCCCATAGTTGGGTAGAGAGTAGCGATAGAGAGCCGCAGGAGCTATTAAAGGAGCCCAGAAGTGATTGTTGGACTCGGTGGGAAGGAGCGCATTATCACCGGGGAGTTTTTGGAGTCGCTAGAGGAGATAAGAAGCTCACGGTGTCGACGGGGGAAGACGGGAGCACAGAGATCGATGTACTTCTTGTCAGTTGGTTCGCGTTTTTGCAAGAACAAAGAAGAACCTTCTCTGGTGCACTTTCTGCATTTCGCCTTATCACGCAGGACTCTTATTAGCAGCGATTCGGATGCACCATACGAGCGCCATACGAATGAGTTGTAGACTTCTACGTTCGTCCAAAACCAAAATGTCTCCTTCCAGCCTTCGAGATAGATATGGCTATTTCATTGGCTGAATCTCTCTTTACAGCGCAAGAACTGTGTTCATAACGATGTGCCTCCGCCCTAAAGCATCGACACTCATTTGTGTTGCTTTCCTCTTCGACGAGAAAATCCTAGATTGATTTCAATTCGACCAATTGAACGATTGAAGAACTAAACAAATCCGGAATCCAGCAAACAACGATATGAGCGGACTTTAAATCATGCAATTTATTATCTCAAAAATGGCATGAGAGCGCGCTCTGCTAGGCGATCAGTCGATTGGTTTCTTGCAAACGATGGTCAGCTCTTCGGTGGGAGATTTCCAGTTGTCCCATTCGGCTTCCCGAATATTTTTTTTCGCCATCTGATAGCGCAATTTCAAGAACCGATCCAGGAATGATCACTTACTCTAAGTACACCGTAGCTGTACGCTGCGCCATCCATTACAAACCGATGGTAGTCGTGAGGCGTTCCATCGGTCCAAGTGAATTGTGCGTTTGCCCCACCTCCGGGCTCCGCAAACACTGCACCGAGCCAGATGTTTTGGCTGAAACCACCGGTCGCGGCCAGAGAAGACACGAAGGTGTTCTCCTCCTCGCTGTGGATGGAAACCAAGTGGCCGCCCTCCTTCACACACGTCAGTTCTCCTTTCACCCAGGTCTGATTGGGCATCGCGCAGTAGTCGAAATCCCCGAATTTGGTCCATCCGGTCGTGCAGCTGTGGAAAGGCGTTTCAATGGGACTCTTGCACACGATGGTCGGCTTCGACGTCTCTGTAGCGTTGGAGGTTCTAGGAGCGTTGTACCAGAGGTCGCTCTTCTCTTCAATTACCATCTAAACGAATCCTTAACGTCATCGATCAACAACAAACCGCACCATCATTCCGTCGTTGGACTTAAATTTGAGATTTGGAGCCCAGTTGGTGTAGTCGAGTTTTGTATTATCTCGCCAAACGAACGTTTGAGGAAACCTATCGTAGCGAGCTCCGAGCCAGACCCGTTTCTCAGAGGTGGAAACCGTCTTGGCCAGCAAAGCGACGAACGAGTTCTCTTCCGCGCTGTGAATGGACGTCAGAAGGCCGCCTTCTTGGTTGCAGAACCACTCTGACTCCCAGTGATCTTTCGCTTCGTTGGCGAACGCCCGGTAGCAGGACTTTGTTTGTTCGTTGTAGGTCCAACCGGGCTTACAGAGCAGACTGTGAGGATCCTCAGTAGTGGTGGGCACAGCCTCAGTGGGAAGAGGAGCAGTGGGGCAAACGGGACATTCGGGCTCTAAACAGATCTATTAGAAGCACTGACTTGATTTCCTTACCGGGGCGAGCGTCCTCCTCTGAGATCTTCGTTTCGCAGACGAACGCCTGCTGCTCGCAGCACCTGGCGGGAACCCAGATCGCCTCGGCGCCTTCCGTTCTTCAGGGAGAGGCAGTTGAACCCGAGCATCGAGGTCGTGTGGTCGACAAAGCCGTTGGAGAAGTTGAAGGCGGCGCCGCTGCTCCACTTCCACGCCTCCAAGTTCTCCAACTTGCTGCCGCCGATCCACAACTGCGAGATCGAGGGATCAAAGTAGGTTTGAGTGGCCAGGAGGTCTGAAACGGGGTGATTGGAGGGCGGCGGAGGCGCGGATCTGCCTACAGTGGACCAGGCGGTTGTCGCCGGGGTCGGGGATGGAGACCAAGTGGCCTCCGAAGAGTCTGCAGGTCTGCTCGGCGAGCACGAAATCCGCCTTGAAGGGCAGGAGGTGGAAGCAGCGCTGACCGTCGTCGCTGGCCGTCGCTCCCAGCGGGCATTTCCCGTCCGAGGCGAAGGCGAGGCCGCAGAGGCCGATGAGGAGGAACAAGCGGAATCCCATCGTTAGAGAGTAGCAACGGAGAGCCGCAGGGGCTATTAAAGGAGCCCAGAAGTGATTGTTGGACTCGGTGGGAAGGAGAGCGTTATCACCGGGAGTTTTTGGAGTCGCCAGAGGAGATAAGAAGCTCACGGTGTCGGCGGGGGAAGACGGGAGCACAGAGATCGATGTACTTCTTGTCAGTTGGTTGCGTTTTTGCAAGAACAAAGAAGAACCTTCTCTGGTGCACTTTCTGCTGTCTTATCAGATCCAATGTGTTCCAAGCGGTTATTCCTTTCGTTATTCCGTTCTAAGCTTTGAGTTCGTCAATCTCATAGAGCATGAACAATCGAGACAATTTTGATCTCTGCGCTTGTATCTCAGCTTGATCTTCTCGTTTTCAACTTTTTTGGGGGAGAAGATCTTGTGACTCAAACCCCGATAAACACTCTTACCACAGTTGTGCGAAAAAACGCTTGAAAGAACTGTGAACAACGCAACAGGTGTGCTGATAGAGACGTCCGTCTTATCAGAGCGCTACTGATGTTATGCCCTCGACAGTATCAGAAATTGCACTTCTTCTGACCTTATTTACAATAAATCGTGCAGAAATGCTAATTAAATCACCGAATTGCCATTGGTATTGTGGTTCCGCATTCGAAAACACAAGGCGCCGAAATGTCGCACGTTCGGATGTTTGTACGGCGTCTGCCTTTTTCAACGGGGAATTCCACACTTTGCCGATTTCTCTTTTCACGAGGAACAGTTTGGAAATCTACGGAGTCACGTTGTTCAGCATGTCATTGCACCTCGTCTTGCCAAGTTTGACATGATTTGGATGTTTCCTGGTCGAGAACGTTCGAAAACTAAGTTTTCTGACTTATCACGCTCGCATGGCTTTATCCAAGCATTATAAATCAAGCATGCTCCGTGAAGCAACACGCACTCGTGAAAACATCCAAGTATCCAAGTGCTTGATCCAACTAAGTTTTCTGACTGTTTTTTGAAAACTTAGAGAAGCCTTTATCGAGGCCAGAATGTGGGTTATCGAATGATCAAGAAATGGAAAGAAGAGGAATCGAATAGTTTAGTTTATTGCAAATTTGATCAAAAAATGCAGATTAGAGCATCGAATTACAGATTACAATTGAAGATTTGAACTTTCAGCTTTAACGGCCCCATCCATAGCCATATCCGCCCCAGCCGCCTCCTCGTCCCCACATACCGTAGCCGCCGTAGCCTCCCCACATTCTACGGCCGCCCCATCCACCGCCCCAGCCTCCGTAGCCGTAGCCCCAGCGTTTGACTCGACTCCTAAAGCAGAGAGATACGGTAGGAGAAGAATGTTTTACTTACAATTGGCCAATTGCTTCTCCAGTTTCAGCAGCAGCTTCTTGACCACACACGACGGCCGCCAGGACGAGAAGAGCGAGGAGAATACCGTAGTAGAACTTCATGTTGCGATGAGTTTGAGGTTTTGGGGCTCGGAAGGCGCTTAAATAGCGGCCGACGCGTCCAATTCCTCAAACGAAGGAAGGTGGGGTTGTAATACCGAATTCCGTGTCTGCTGGTCTTTGAGTTTCTGTGACTGTTGAGTCCTTCGGCTGTTCCCGGGCTGCCCTACAACACGCGGCACCTCCAGCTCATCGTTCGGCAAACGCAGAGTCCTCGAGACCGAAGAGCAATTTGTGTCTCGCCGACTTGAAACAAAACATCGATTGTTTAACGTCTTCTGCGTCACGCTTTCGCTCTGTTTGGTGAACTGAACTGTAGCGGTCGATGGTCACTTTTGCTCTTATGAATGGTTAACTCCCGCCCAAACATCATCAGAATTGGATATGAAGTTTAGGCGCTTTGGGAAGCCGTTTGTGAGAAATCATTTCAATCAGGTGCACTTTGTGTCTTGCGTTGTTGATTCAATTGGCAAACTTGGTCACAATTGAACTTTGGTCCATTGAGTCGCTGTTAAACGATCGATTGGCCTGGTAGTTCTATGACTGAAAGATGACTTAGGAAGAGGGTTTTTTTTTGGGTAAAAACCGACTTAATGAACCACGTAAGAACAAAGCCCGATATGGGCGCAAAACTCATAAGCGCGAACAAAACGCGAAGTTGTAGCAACAAGAGAAATGTTAAAAGTCAAAAACCGGTTTTTCCTTGATTTTTGTGACAGAAAACACATGCTCCATAAAGCTTGTTTTAAGCACTTTCGCAGCAAATATTGGGCATGTTGTCGTTCAGCATTGAACTAAGTTTACGCTTCCTTCTGGGCTAATCATACTACCTGAGGCTTAGGCCTAAGCGCTGCCGCATGATCTGCCTAGTGAGTTTTAGGCGCAACGGTCTCCTGTGTGCATAATTCGCCGCCGTCGTGGGTGCGCGATTTCTCAGGTCTGTGGCTAGCAACAAATGTCTTCGTAAAAAAGCGCCAAATAATCTGTTTCAGACCAGAAATGGGTTGACAAATCGACGATTTTCTCAAATGGATCAATCCGATCATCTGAGTTTTAAAAGTGAGTGGATTTTCGATTCATTTCAAATTTATTATCTCAAAAAGCATCACAACCATCACCGTTCAAAACTTCTGATCGCGCTCTTCCAAGCGATCAGCCGATTGGCTTCTTGCAAACTACGGTCATCTCGTCAGCTGGAGAATACCAGTTGTCCCAACGACCGCTGTTCCGCATCTGAAGAAGCAATTTCAAGAACTAACAAAGCTAAGAATGATTGCTTACATTGAGCACACCGTAGTCGTACGTTTCTCCATCAATTGCATAGGAATAGAAGTCAGAAGGCGTTCCATCAGTCCAAGTGAGAGCACGGCCTTGCCAATCAGTTCCTAGAGGCTCCAGCAATACTCCGCCAAGCCAGATGTTCTTGTTGAATCCACCGGTTTCAGCCAGAGAAGACACGAAAGCGTTCTCCTTGTCGCTGTGGATGGAAGCCAAGTGGCCGCCCTCCCTCACACATGTCAGCTCTCCTTTCACCCAGGTCTGATTGGGCATCGCGCAGTAGTTGGAATTCCCGAATTTGGTCCACCCGGTCGTGCAGCTGTGGAAAGGCGTTTCAATGGGACTCTTGCACACGATGGTCGGCTTGGAATTCTTATCGCCAAAACTTACTGGCACGTTGGTCCACATGCCGCTCAACTCGCCCTGGGCGATATCCATCTGTAAGCAAACCTTCATTTTCGTCAATAAAACGCAACTTACCACCGCTACATACTGATCAGCAGCTACAGCTGTTGGGGCCCAATTGGTGTAATTGAGTTTAGTACCGTCACGCCACATGAAATCTCGCTTAATGATTTTGTAGCGTCCTCCGAGCCAAACTGAGTTCGTCGAGGAGGAAACCGCTTTGGCCAGTGAAGCGACAAACGAGTTCTCTTCGGCGCTGTGAATCGACGTCAGAAGGCCGCCTTCTTGGTTGCAGAACCACTCAGATTCCCAGTGATCTTTGGCTTCGTTGGCGAACGCCCGGTAGCAGGACTTTGTTTGTTCGTTGTAGGTCCAACCGGGCTTACAGAGCAGACTGTGAGGATCCTTAGTAGTGGTGGGCACAGCCTCAGTGGGAAGAGCAGCCGTCGGGCAAACGGGACATTCGGGCTCTAAACAGATCTATTAGAAGCACTGACTTGATTTCCTTACCGGGGCCAGCGTCCTTCTTCTCTGTCGTCTTCGTTTCGCAGACGAACGCTTGTTGGTCGCAGCACCTGGTGGGAAGCCAGATCGCCTCGGCGCCTTCCCTCTTCAGGGAGAGGCAGTTGAACCCGAGCATCGAGGTCGTGTGGTCGACAAAGCCGTTGGAGAAGTTGAAGGCGGCGCCGCTGCTCCACTTCCACGCCTCCAAGTTCTCCAACTTGCTGCCGCCGATCCACAACTGCGCGATCGAGCGATCAAAGTAGGTTTGAGTGGCGAGGAGGTCTGAAACGGAGTGATTGGAGGGCGGAGGGGCGAGGGTCTGCCTACAGTGGACCAGGCGGTTGTCGCCGGGGTCAGGGATGGAGACCAAGTGGCCTCCGAAGAGTCTGCAGGTCTGCTCGGCGAGCACGAAATCCGCCTTGAAGGGCAGGAGGTGGAAGCAGCGCTGACCGTCGTCGTTCGCCATCGCTCCCAGCGGGCATTTCCCGTCCGATGCGAAAGCGAGGCCGCAGAGGGCAAAGAGGAGGAACAAGCGGAATCCCATCGTTGGGTTGTTGAGAATGAAGAGCAGCAGGGGGTACTTATGCGTCCAAAAAAGTGGAATTTGTACTCTCGGTGCCATGCAGACCGCCAGGGGGTTTGATAAGAAGTGATTATCTAATAAAAAACCACCAAAAAACGTGTTTACATCGGTGCGTCCGACCGACATCGACTGGCTATGAATGTTGAGTTTTGATCTTTCTCGATGGTTTCTTCAATATTCGTACAGTCGACTGTTTTTTAAACCATTTATCAGCATATCGTCCGAAGCTGCTGTTGCCTGCAAACAAAGTTCGCACAGATGAATGTTCTTACACCCTGCCTGTAGATTGCGATTGAAAATCCAGTGATACGGTCTTATTGTCGGTTAAATGTCCAATGCATCAGTTTAACGAAGCAGGTCAACTTGGCGCGGACGACTTGGCGCCGAGCAATCTTAGGGCTTCGTACTAAGTGCAGGCTTAGGCCTAGGAGCTGCCGCAGGTTTGCCGCTGCGCTCGCCCAAAATTCACTAGGCTTCGTACTACGAACTTAGATTGCGTCGAGCGCCAAGTTGTCCTGGCGCCCAGCCGGCCGCGCCAAGTCGGCCGCGCCAAGTTGTCATGTAGCGTCAGTTTAAATCGGAAATTCCGTTTTTGAAATATTTCGAGAAAATTGCCGCGATAATTCAAATGGCGTTAACCTTCTTGCATCAGGCGTTAAACGTGCTTCAGCGTTGCTTCAACTAAGGAATGACTGACTGACAAGCGGACAAACGATAAGGAGGCGACAGTTCCTCAAAAAGTGATTATGAAGCGATTTGTCCGTCTTGAGAAAACGGAGCGTCGAGCAAAGACTGAGAGGAGCGCGTAGTCACTGTTCGGTTAATTGCTATTTGATTACCGAGAGATGAAATTTCAAGGACAGATTTCAAATGAGAGAACGAGCAAAGTTGCGATTGGCACAAATTTGGTAGAATTTGGCGCATTTTGCTGCGATTTATCTTGCAAATCATGCAAATTTATTGTGAAGCGGTCTTTTCCAAAGAAACCAAAAAATTGATCGCTCCCGGGCTTGAACCACCAACCTTTCGATTAACAGCCCAACGCGCTAACCAATTGCGCCACGGAAGCACGTGTAAAGGAGAGAATGTGGTTATTCGCTTCAGCTTCAGTTCATTTATTTTGCGTTATTATTACAACCAAAGTTACAAGTTGACACAGGACATTTGAAATTTGACATAATTGAAAGCTAGCGGCCAATCCATAGCCGCGCCGACCACCGTAGCCCCAGCTGATACCGCTGCTTCTAAAGTGCAAAGTGGTACGGTAGGAGAAGAAAGCGTTACTCACATTTCTCCACATTTCGTCAGATGTATTTTGCGTTACGAGAAGAGACCGCTTTCTAATCGGTTTCTAAAACAGCGCTGAGAGATTCCACAGCGCTCACTCCAACTCACGCGGACAGACGATCTCTTTCGGGGTCGCGGTTTCGCAGATGAACGCCAACTCTGTGCAACACTTGGTCGGCTCCCAGGTCATGCCGATGTCGGTGATCTTCGCGGAGAGGCAGTCGACTCCGATCAGCATACTGGGAATGTTCCGCTCGGTGAAGGGCTTCCCGCTGGTCCACTTCCACTCCTTGAAGTCGGGAATCGTGGTGCCGCCGATCCATATCGATTCATCTAGTACAACGTGTTGAATGCGCAGAAGGGCTAAAATTCAACTCTATAAGTCGGAAATTCTCTTCAATTTACAGTTGATCAAGTCATTATCCTCAGCGCTCAAAATCGAACTCAAATTGCCGCCAAACTGCTTGCAGATCTGGTCGGCGAGGAGGAAATCCGCTTTGAAGGGTATGTAATGGAAGCAACGCTGCTGGTCAGCGCTTGCAACGGCGCCATAGGGACATGCGCCCTTGATTCCGAAGACGAGGAAACAGAGGCTGAATATGAGAAGCAACCGCGAAGCCATGGCCGATGGCAAGCAACTGTGATTCGGACCCAAAATGTCGATCGAACGTTTTGAAATTTGATCTATTTGGATATCTGATACGACGATTCGATTAAAGATTGACAGGAGTGCAACACCCACGCGCTCCCTGATTTGGTCACAAAAACGTAAAAGAAGCGATTCGTGGTTCACTCTTCGTTCAGGTCTCGTTGCTGATGAGTGGACCGGCTGACTGGTTCAGCCGCAATATGCTTGCGCAATCATTGAGCGAAAGCAACACGCCCAGGCCAGTTTACTGTAGAAATCACGTGTTTGTAAACGAGATCTCGATGCTCTCTTCTTTCTTGAATTCATTTATTTTGCGTTATTACAATCAGAGTTACAAGTTGATACAAGACAGGTGAGATTTGGCACAATTGTAAGCTAGCGGCCCCATCCATAGCCGCCATAGCCGCCACGACCGCCGTAGCCACCGTATCCTCCCCAGCCTCCACGACCGCCTCCATATCCCCCATAGCCTCCGTATCCGTAGCCCCAGCGTTTGACGCGGCTTCTAAAGCACAAAATGATGACGCGAATGTCGAAATGAGAGACTTACAGCTCGCCAGCTTCCTCTCCAGTTTCAGCAGCAGCTTCTTGACCACACACGACGGCCGCCAGGACGAGAAGAGCGAGGAGAATGCCGTAGTAGAACTTCATGTTGAGATGTGTTTGAGGTTTTGGGGCTCGGAAGGCGCTTAAATAGCGGCCGGCGCGTCCAATTCCTCAAACAAAGGAAGGTGGGGTTCTAGTTCTGTATCTGATGGTCTTTTTAGTTGTTGGAGTTAAGTTGAGTGACAATTGAGGTCCTCAGCAATACTCCCCGAACAAGCGCACTTCCAGCTCATCGTTTGGCAAACGATGAGTCATCGGGACCAAACAGCAATCCAAATTGCAACAAAACAACAACTTTTGAGTCACCGTTCGCTCTATTTGATGAGTTGAGACGCCAAAGGCCTTTCAGCCTTCGAGATAGATGTGGCTATATCTCAGTGGATATGATTGTAATCGATAAGTTACACAAGAAGAACAGTTTCATTGCGTCTTTTATGTGTTTCTCGCAAATTTCTCATCATAATCACACATCGCGTCATACTAGCAGATCATATCCGCACCGATACAAACTGCTTAGAACAAGTTGCATCCAACTGAATCGCTCATAATCTGACAGTTCAGCTCCTTGCGGTAGACGTAGATTCCAACCGCGGCACAGATTCCCAGAAGGGCGACTGTCTTGAAGACGGGAATCCCGCAGCATTTGGGGGTGACCGGAAGCTCGCGCGTTTTGGTCGCCGCCACTACGCGATCGTTGAGATTCATGAGCGCTTCACGAGCGCCTTCCCAGGGATGCGGTCCACGGAGGCGATATTGGTAGGCAGCGTTGGCACCTAAAACAGAGGGAAACGGTCACGTCTGCAAAAAATTGTTTGAAAATGATGTCTGAAACTCTCTTATCTGCGCAAGACTCAAGCTTAGGCCTAGGAGCTGCTACAAAGTGAATTAAAGCGAGCGCTAGGCTCAAAAAACGACATTATGCCAGCAGAATCATGCCAAACGACCCACCAAACAGCATCACCCACGCAAGACGCGGATCTGTGATGAACTTGAGGAAGAGGCTCGGTTTACAGCCGATCATGCTGGCCAGATCGTCCATGTAATCCATGTAATTAACCTCCATCGTGTGTCTCCTCGACTTGACGTACACGCGATCCATCTCTCTGTGGTGATGCGCAATCTCCTTGCGCATCTGCTCGACACCCGGAAGTCGCGAATGACCGGCGAGGGCGTCAAAGAAGACGCGCGCCTGCATCTCCGCCACGGTCATGATCGATCCGAGCGGCTCAAATCGATGAATTTTAGTGGCATGTACAGCTACCGTATACCTGAACATATCCAATCACAGCGAGAGTGTTGTGATCGGCGGTTTCGAGAGGAAAAACGAATTTGTAAAGGTCGGATTTGTTCTCTTCGACTTTGATCAGATTGCCGCCTTCGACGAGGTCAAAGTTGTACGAGTAGCCGGTGGCCAGGACGACCTGAAAACGGAGAATTCGCTTAGGTTCAAGGGACACGTTAAGTTAAATCGCGTTTTGCCGGTTTTCAACGTTTGAATCGACCGGAAAATCACGAATTTTCCATCAATTCTCGACCAGCCACATTTGTGTGTTTCCTGGGTCGTTCTGGACCTATTCGCAAACAGCCAAACGCAGTAATTGGCGGTCAGGTGACACCGTATCTGCATCGTTGACCTCAAGCTGATCGTGCTCGATCGTACTCCAGAGCTTGTGAGTGCAGCTATGGAAATGCTGACTATACCACCAGATTGAGTTCGATAATGAAGGTATACGAAATTTCAGCAAAATCGGAGACCAAAAAAATCGTTTCAAGACTCGAAATCTCACCAGATCGACGTCTTTCGCCACCGCGCCGTCCTCGAAAACAACGTCCGTCTCTGTAAACTCCTTAATGTTCGGTTTAACCGCGATTGTGCCGCTCGCGATGCGATTCGGAAGTTCATCATTTGCTGTCGGGTGCGCGCTAAACGTCAACTTTTAGGTTCAGAGCTCCGTTGTTCTCCTACTTGAGGATGCGATGCTTTGGCTTCAACCCAAAGACCTCGTGATTGAAGCGGCGTTCCAGCTTCTTCTCCAGGTAGTCGTTGACCATCGATTCGGGGAGAATTGACGACATGAAAGCGTTGAAACGGTTGTTTAGGAAAATGTCATACGGTACACCGTACTCGAACACTCGACCGTAGAGCCACGTGCCACGTCGTGTCACCAGATAGACCTGAAGAGCGTCTGTCAGTTAACTGTGCATCTCGCTCCCTCGAATCACCATTTTCCCGAATCGACTCAACTCAACCGCGGTATCGCAACCCGAGTTTCCGACTCCCACAACGACCGATACAGTATCCTCAAGTCCGCGGTGATCTTTGTAGGAGTGGGAGTGAATGATTTTGCCTCGAAAGGCGTCTTGTCCAGGCCATTTTGGAGGGAAATGAGGGGTGGAATGGTGTCCTGTGGCGATTATCACTCCGTCAAATTCCTCTTCGTCTTCGGCTCCACTTCTAAACGACTCTGGTTAGGTTTTTACTCCAGCACAGCTACCGTATACTCTAAGC
This sequence comes from Steinernema feltiae, assembly GCA_007213375.1. Lineage (NCBI taxonomy): Eukaryota > Metazoa > Nematoda > Chromadorea > Rhabditida > Steinernematidae > Steinernema > Steinernema feltiae. Next base: position 15,487 of record MQUG01000806.1, on the reverse strand, counting down.
TCCTGTATTTCACCGTCCATCGTCCCGTTTCCGCGTAGGATTCGCTCCGTGCGATGCCGAGCACCTTGTGGCGGAATCGAATGTGTTTCTGGAGGTCAAAGTGATCGGCGTACTGTCGAAAGTAGTTCATCAACTGAACGTTGTGCATGAAATTGGCAAATTCGGCCGGAGGAGGGAAATCGCTGTAGGCGGTCAACTCCTTTGACGTGTTGATTATCGTACTCTTCATAACTGAGGACTCTGAGTTGCGCTTTTAGCTAATTACAACCAAAAAGCAATCGCTTACCATCTGTGTCTTCCTGTTTGTAGCGCCAGAGTCCGCCAATGTCGTCGGACGCCTCAAAGATGACCGGCTCGAAGCCATAGAGAAGCGCATGCCTGAAACGTCGAGCAGCAGTTGAGGAGGATTTAATTCGAATGACGCATTCGATTTCGTTTTGTTAATTTTGATTTTTGGGTGTTTTTAACGCAAATTATGTCAATTTTATGCGTAAAATCGTATTTTTCAAAAACCGACCGAACATTCTACTTTTATGAACGAAAACTCGCGCGCCAACCAACTTCCCCCACGAACTTCATCGCTAATTGCGCCCCCGAAAAATAATGACCAATTGAACTGAGTTTAAAAACAGCGCTACCGTAACCCTCCTACAAAGCAACCCATCAACGCGCCGACTAGCGACCATTAACAGATTCTTGTGGCGCGGTCTGTTAACGGTCCGTCGTTATTCCCGAAATATTCGTTTTTTTTTGTGATTTGTAACTTCAGCACTGGTTCTGCACCCGCTGTTGAACAGAAACGAAAACCAGACAGAAATGCAGAGAATACCACACACATGGAGCGTTCGAATGCGTCATTTGAATTAGAGAACTAACCTCGCAGAAGGAAGTCCGCTGGCGGCGGCGCCAATAATCGCGACACGACGTTTCGCTTCCATCAAACTCGAATCGTTTGAATGTTTTTGTTATTCGATGAAGACGGCGGAGAAGAAGATAAGAAGAACAGCTGCGTCCCATCACTGTCAAGTTCAAAGGACGGACGGTAATCAGCTGCTGTCAACAATCCACGATCAATCGATCTAGTTGACAAAACAAAGAAATTCGAGACGAACATTCGCTGGGTGTCATGGCGGGCGCCTGTAAATCGGCTTCTCGATGGCAGAGAGCAGGAATGCGGTGAGGCGCGGGTCCCCTTCGGTGGCAGCGGCCGGCGGAGACCGAGCGTCCAGACCAAGCGCTGCGTCGACAAGGGTCGTCGGGAGGAATCCCGATGACGCTGGTCGTATAATGAGGGATGGAGGGCTCAGGGCCGAAAGGCAGCAGGCAAAAGTCCCCGCGCAGCGACGGTGGTCGGATCGCGCACGCGAGTCGGTCGCCCAACGGAGCCGCGTCCGACCTGCAGACTTGCAATCGTTTTGGTGATATTGTTCATTTTTCTGTCCCTTGTAGCATTTAACAGTTGTTTTGAACTTTGTAAACTGCAAAATCAAAAGAATAACGCTTCAAAACATGTATAAATAGAAAACGAAAGATCGACCGCTCCCGGGTGGGCTTGAACCACCAACCTTTCGGTTAACAGCCGAACGCGCTAACCAATTGCGCCACGGAAGCACGTCTGCTTTTGAGATCGATTCGACTATATTTCAGCGGTCACGACTGCATTACTTCTATCAGTGTCTTCCACTGCAATCAATAATTTGTTTTTGTTCGTGACAACCAGTCGTGCTAATCTCCCGCTGCGATCATCTTCAAATATGGGGTTCTGCTGAAGCCTGATAAAGATGTTGTAATGGGCCACAAGCGAGTCAAACTGAAACTGCTCCTTAATTGCGTTATTTCAAAATGTTGAAATAAGGAAAAAGTTTAGAAAACGATGAATGACACGTGATACGACAATTTATACTACAAGAGTCGGGAATGCTTGTTCCTTGTTCAATGCTCAAATAACGAGAATAAGCTTTATTAATTTGTATTAAAAACATCCAAACATCCAAACATCCAATAAACAAAAACATCTAATAAACATCCAGGGCAGTTAACAGGACGGATAAAGAGCATAGAAGACAGAGAAGACGTGGCAAACTGAGAACAAAAGACAATCAATTATTTTACATTGAGGGCGTCAACTATCGCTCACGGTTTACATGTTGTCTGATCTGCTTCATGCATCTTGTTGCGTTCGTCATCCCCTGCTGGTTTGTTTCGCAGAAAATAAGGCACAGAAGTAAATGCATTAATGCGCAGAGCACAGTAAATAGGGTCCCTCAGGAGCTGATCAATTGACAATCGCAAATCGGGTGTTGCGTCGATTAGTTTCTTGATGATATACTTTACGAGGATGCAATTTACTGGCTGCGATTGTCCCAAACAATCGGAGAAATGCTCTTCAAAATCAAGAGGAAACTTTGTGTTGAACGCGGTCAAACTCTGGATTGCGCGGACAAATTTGTTGTGATTCGGGAAGGGACCGTAGAACATCTCAAAGATGATTATGCCCAGGCTAAAAACCACATTGTGCAAGAAACAGTTGCTACAACGATCTAACCTGTAAGAATCAATTTTGTTGCTTGCAATTGCAGCACTGCTGTAGGCGAATCTTACTTCCGGCGGTTGGTAGAATTGGTTCTTGCTTGACATTTTCTCTCCTGAGAACCGCGAGAGGCCGAAATCGCCAATCTTTGGGACGTTATTGTCGTCCACAAAGATGTTGTTCTAAACGTTAAAGGCACAGTGATATCGCTTCAAAGAAGGCTCACAAATTGGTATCTTTTTGTCAGATTTTTCTGAAATTTTGTCTAACCCTACCCTTAATGATCGCACGAGCGTTCCTCAACCTCAAATTGGTATATGCCAACCGAGAAAACACAGGTTTGTGGCTATCCGGCCAAAAAATTGCAAAAATATTGTCATTCGCTGACCATTCGTGGACTTCCTGGGTGGCATTATACCACTATGAGGTCGCGAGGAACGATCGAATCTTTCGAAAAGATCAAGAATCGTCATTTTTGGCAAAGAGCGGTCAAAGGGCTACTGTACAATGGATATCCTCCAACCGCAATAAAATTGCGCCAAGACCGCCAATTGTGAAATGCAGGTTCCTCCGCTAAATTTTATAGTTCAAAAATGAGATGTCCTACAGAAATTCTGTTTTCACCAGCAAGGTTGCAATGGCCGAATTACTGAGGATAGACAAAATTTCAGAAGATTCTGAGACTTTTTTGTTTTTGGCTTAAATTTGAAAAGCGCACTTACCGGCTTCAGGTCGCAGTGGAAGAGCTTCATGCTGTGCATGTAGTTCAGCCCATCACAGATTCCTTTGACCAAAGAGAAGATTAACCAGTTCTTCCTCTTCAGCTCGTTTCTTGAGATTAGATCAGCGAGAGTTAGATGCCCACCGTACTCCATTTGAATGTGGAGGACTTCAGTTGTCGCTCCAACGGGCGTTGAAGTCCATGAATGACTGTATTTGATCAAGTTTTTGTGCTGAAGTTGGCATAAAAACTGAATTTCCCGGCATTTCTTGAAGTAATCCGCTTCGTCATCGTCCTCGAGGTCGATTTGTTTGATTGCGTAATCAATGCAATCAGATTTGTGCCTACAGAACTCAAGGTAAGTTTAGAGGATTACCAGAGGCAAACTCACCTTGCCAAGTAGCATTTTCCAAAGCTTCCTTTGCCGAGGATGCAGAGCGTTCGTAGTTCAGTGCCATTTGCGTTCGTCAACTCTACACAAAATTAGTTTCTCATTTGCTTACTGTACACCCTCAGTTGCTTACCATCAACTAAAAACCTGTTTTGGAGCAGTTTTCTCACTTGCGCGGTTGGTTTGAGTTCTTCTAGAAAGATTTTAGCATCTTCGCTTGTGTCATCCGCAAGGAACACTGCGGCTATGTCCTTAAGAGCACGAAGATCGTCTTCTTTTCTTGCACATGGCGCGCTCTTTCTAAATTCACCACTAACACATTCCACTTTAACCTTGCTGACCATATACAGTTTACATCGAGCCAAATGCGGTAGGCTTGATCCCCGGAGAAGTTTAACAGTTATTATTTGGTCTAAATCACTTCCTACGCTTTTAAACAGCCCTTAAAACTTTTTTGGTATGTGAAACTAACTTCGTTAAGATTCTAAATGAAAAAATATTTGATGACAGGTGACCGATAAAACTCATTGATAGAACTCAACACTACCAAAGGTCTTAAGATAGTAATTGCTCATAGAAAGTGATCTTACAACGACTAAAAATCGAAACTCTGCCATGGATCCACCCCTCCACTTTCGCGCGCTTTGTTCATGTCGAAAATCTATATGGGCAGCAAGTGCAAGGAGCAACAACTTACTCCGGACAGCGAAATCGAAACTTGAAGAGTTTCAAGTCCGAACTGAAGAAGACATCATCCGGACGGAATGTTGCATGCTCAGTTTGGTGCAAGAGAAACTTTTGAACGATACAAAGTGCAGAAATGCACAACTTGCGAATCTGTTCAGTCTAAATCGTGATCGGATAAATTGCAAGAAAACAAAAACAAAAAACAAACGAAAGTTCACTTACTGAGGACATCTTAGTGTTTGATTTGGATGATACAAATTTTTTGAGAGGAATTAATCCTTTTAAATGAAGATTCCTTGAAGACATTCTCTGCATGCCCAAAAATGGGCACCACAAAATGGCGTCTGTTTTTAATTTTCCTTTAAAAGTACGATTATTAATTGCAGTAGAGCGCTTCATCCATTCTATATCGCTCATCACATTGTTGACAGCAACGGCGCCAATCTAAAATGAACAATCAAATTATGTCGCCCTAAACTGAATGCTGTAGTCACAAACCGCTGTTCTCTATTTTTGGTTTTAACTTCTATTTTTTTATTTCTATTTTTTCCCTTTTAAATTGGATATTTTTTGGAATTTTTTAAATTACTGACTATTCGTTTGACACATCTGTGCGTTAGCTCAAAATGTAAAATAAAATGAAAGACCAGTAAAAGATAAAAATGTGTTGATTTTTTGAGTTTATGGTGTTCAAAATGGGCGAACTGGCTCAAAATGAAAACCATGGACTTCACTGAGATTCAAGTAACATAAAGCAAAAAACCTGATCTGTCTTGTGCGGGAAAGCTTGGGGCAAAATTATGCCGAAGTGGTCGGCCGCATTCTGAAGATTTTCCACACGGCGAGTGAGCTCAATATGAACCTTACACACAAAAATTTAAATTTCGATTTGATTTTGAAAACTTGACTGCGATCTGACAGTCATTGAGACATTGAGAAAGAGCGCGGCCACCGTAGTGTTTTCAACTTGCGACACAGAAAAACGACACTAATGGGAAAGTTAAATTACCTCTTTTTCTTCCAACATAGGATCTTTCAAAATTTCAGATTTATTCGTTGTTTTCTTTTTTTTGCTTCTGCTTCACTGGTGCTTTGTCAAAGTAGCAAAAGATTGCGTCCAGTACTCTGACCGTGAATTCAATAAAAGTCATGTCGAAGCTCTTCTGCCTATAGCACAAAACCATAATTAGTACTCACAATGCGCACATTTACCTCCTAGTCAGCAAGATGAACGCTCCTTTTAAGCTGTGCGATAGCACATTCAACGTTTCGTCGTTTAGGAACAAAAAAGGTGAACCCCTGATCTCCAGATGGCTTGCAATGTTCCAATTGACTCTCAAAAAACGCAAATTTAGGCTTTGATACCGTAAAATCTACGCTTACTCTTCGATTTTTAACATAATCGAACATATTTCCTTCTTTTTGGTGTTCAGCACAACCACAGTTGTTTGACATCCTTTAACGAAACATTCTGAAATTGCTTTGATCAGCACGGTAAATTGTACAACCTACCGTTTCAGACGCAACAAGAGCCAAAGTTGTCGATGACTTGAGTTCTAAATGATGTATTTTTGTAAAAAGTCAAATTTGAACGTTAGACTTACTTTCTAAGACACACTCATGACCAAGAATGCTTACCAGCTTGCATTCAATTCTATCAAAACAGTGCTGACAAATCAAATTGTTCTTTTCGACATCCGAACTCATGACAGACTCGTGTAGCAACTTCTGAACGTCTAGTAATCCAAGCTGTGATATTCCTTAAACAAAGGAACACCCATCGAGTAACCGATTCTGGCAGAAATAGACGACACGATATTAGCGCGACAGCCTTTTCGCGCTAAGTCGCGACGAAAGCCAAATTCTTCTTCTCTCAAGAATAGTAAAAAAACTTATAATATTTGCTATCAGAGACCATTTGAACCAACAACAAGGCCAGAGAAGACGTCTAAATGGATCAAGCCAAAATCTAGGACGAAGCCTCCTGGCGAATTTGTGAATGCTCCGCTCGCCCAAAATGCACTAGGCAAACCCCACGGCAACTCCTAGGCCTAAGCCTAAGGCAGTTACAACATGGTTAGCTCAGCACTAAGCTTAAAAACTCAGTTTACAGCTTATTTCCCAACACCACGACGTAAGAATAACAAGTGCTCGCCCAAAATGTCCTCCGATATCTTGCTCAAGGCGCAGAGCACGTGAGTCTGTTATAGAAATTAAGTTAACAGCAAAAACAATTTGCAACTTAAAAAATTTCGCGCTAAAGTCGTATCAGAACAGAAAAACTTGTAAATTCGACGCTGAAATGCCACAAATAAAGAGAAAAAAAGAGAATGAAATTAGAAAATCTCGATGAAAGATATTTGTGGCGAGAAAATGCGATTTAAAAGGCCACAAGCCGAGCGAGACTTTGAAATGTGCGCCAAACAGTTTAGCTGTTAATTCAGTTAACAGTTAATTTCAAAACAACGAAAACAGCGAGATAGATTACTGGAAATGCTTTCTCGCAAAAATCACGCTGGCTTGATAGCGTTGCTTGAGAACAACTTCTATCATCATCGCTTCTTAGCTGGTCTTATCGATTTTTCTTATCAGTGTTTGGTTGCGTGCTTGCCATATGGATACTGACGGTTTGGGTTGTCACTAAGAACCGCTCCAATTGCGTTGCGAGCAATATATTACTAATTGAACTGAGTTTAAAAACAGCGCTACCGTAACCCTCTTACAAAACAACCCTTCAATTAACAGATTCTTGTGGCGCGGTCTGTTTTTTGCTTGGGGTTCTGATTTTGCCAGTTCCGTCGTTATTCCCGAAATAGTTTGTAACTTCAACACTGGTTCCGCACCCGCTGTTGAGCGGAAACGAAAACCAGACAGAAATGCAGAGAATACCACACACATGGATCCTGACTACGTTGACAAAACAAAGAAATTCGAGTCGAGCATTCGCTGGGCGTTGTGGCGGGCGCCTGTAAATCGGCTTCTCGATGGCAGAGAGCAGGAATGCGGTGAGGCGCGGGTTCCCTTTGCTGACAGCGGCCGGCGGAGACCGCGCGTCCAGGCCAAGCGCTGCGTCGACAAGGGTCGTCGGGAGGATTCCCGAAGACGCTGGTCGTATGATGAGGGATGGAGGGCTCAGGGCCGAAAGGCAGCAGGCAAAAGTCCCCGCGCAGTGACGGCGGTCGGATCGCGCACGCGAGTCGGTCGTCCAACGGAGCCGCGTCCGATCTTCAGACTTGCAGTCGTTTTGTTGCAACCCCTTGTGGCATTTGAAAGTCGTTTTGACTTTTTAACAGACCTTTTAAACTGCAAAATCACAAGAATACGCTTCAAAACACGAATTAAAAGAAAATAAAAAAATTGCTCGCTCCCGGGTGGGCTTGAACCACCAAACTTTTGGTTAACAGCCGAACGCGCTAACCAATTGCGCCACGGAAGCATGTCTGTCTAGGGGATGGATTCGGCTATATTGCAGCGGTCATGACTGCAATCGATAGATTGCTTCATTCAGTTCCTTCGACTGCAATCAATCAATATTTTGTGTTTCCCGTCATGCTAATCTTCCGCTGCGATCATCGATTGACTGGTCATATATGGGGTTCGGCTGATGCCTGCTAAAGATGTTTGTAATGGGCCACAAGCGAGGCAAACAGAAACTAATCCTATTTTTCCGAGTCTTTACCGCATGGGACATCACTTTTAACCGTCACATTAACTAACGATCTGAGATACTTTAGATAAACTTAACAAGAAACATTTTCTGAATAGCACAATACGCACATTAACCGGCTTCACTGTTGAACTTGTTGTCTTCATCCAAGATTGTATGCCAGTGATCATCTCTACGAATATCGCATGTGTTGATGTCGGGACACTGGGCAATTTTCAAGCCATAAACTATGGACGGCTTGTGTTTCGCCTAAAATGATGTTGAAACAACATGAGTTGGACATATGCGGAAACCTGTAGATCGGATGTACGCTTTATGATTTCATCAACCAATTTCTTGGTTTGCATGTCGTCGCCCTGTGTGATAATTATCTGTGTTGTTCCGTTGTACAAAATTTTTTTTGCTACTATGACTTTAAGATTGCTAAATTTTGTTTCACTTTAAACCAGATGACTTTGTAAACGTACATTTCTCTTTTCATGTCCATGCTAAACGTGAATTCGCGTCCGAGAAAATATTCCTAAACCAAACGTTAACACTCGTTTGCTTACTGTAAATTACCCCATGCATTAACTTCGGCATACTGATTAAACTGCAAATAACGGAATGGACTTTTCCATGCTCGCTTAGTTCAATTCGATAGTTTCTGTTGTCCAACTCATAAATCGTGCTTGCTGTTACAGGAATGCGGAGGAATCCACCGGGAACAATGTTGTTCTAAAAAATGGTTTTAGCCAACTGAATTATTTGCTGTTGCACTAACCAATTCGTCCAGTAAGTTTATTGTAGCTTGCTCGCCTAGTTCGAGATTCACAGTATGGCGAAAGAGCGCATAATGAGGCTGACTGTCGTCAACAGCTTGGCATATCTCGTTGTGGAGCTCGAGCGTTACTTCAGTTGCAAACTGCGAAGAAGAGTTTGAGACAAAGTAAAAAAGGTCCCAATAGTGGTTCATTGGTACTTCAATCTTTGCTGTCATGTAACGTTCTGGAACAGAAACTCCACGCAGGAGAGGATCATAGAAGCTCGATTTGGCGACGAGTGGACATTGTTTTCTTTCAAGGAAAACGTTCACGTGTTCCGCAAGAGTCCTGACTTTGTTTAGCTCCGCATAAAGTCGTTCTTTGTCAACAAAGCAATTCTGAACGTGCCCCAAAACAGAACGAGCAATCCTTTCACATTGATCAACCCTCAGGGAAGTTTCTGACGCACGTATGTGGAAATTGTGATAATCAATCTAAAAATGACATTAAAGTCAATTCGATGATACACAACTTACCGGATGTGAAAGTTCCGCAAAACAGATGCGCGAGTGAACGTTTGCATCGTAGTTTTCATTTTGGTGAACGGAGAAAACGCTATGTTCATCTGTCGCTCTAGCTTCAATTGTTGTTAGGGTTAGACATCCACTGCGATCCAATGTAAGACAGACAGCTTCGCAACCGCTGGTCTTTTCGGAGAGGTAGATTTTCCGGGCGCCGTCAGCTGTTAATTTGAAACAAAACTTGCATTCCTCGCAATTTTCGCTTATTTTCCAGGAAATGTTTTTCAAATCTGAGTTCCATTTCTGTAAAAGCATTTAAATTGACATCATCATCTTGTTGCTAACCTCGTAACTTTCTTTGCACACTCTCGAGAGGTTTTCCGGACTAAATTCAACCAGTTTTTCAGAGGGATGCTTGTGAACGTGTGCAATTCCATTGTAAGCATTCACATAAAAAACGTCATGATCGCTGACAGTTTTGTACAAGCAACAAAAAAAATGTTCTCCATGGAGAAAACGCGGCATTACAGGACGCACAAGTTGTTTAAAAACTGAAAAGAAAAAATGTACACTAATATCGTGCGAAATTCTCAAACTTTGTTGTGTTGGGACAAGTAAGGATTCCTGAATTTCCTTGATGACTTTGTGAAACGTTTTTGCAACATGGTAGTGAAGTTGTCCGTTGTACTCAAAGGTGGCATTTTCAATTTTGGCCGTTCGTTCTATCCAATAGATCTTGTTCACCCCAGTGAACTTACTTATGAGCACCTCAAAGACCGAAGAGTTTGCCCGTTTCAGCTGCCTATACTGAAGCTTAGATGAAAATTCAGCTTTGCTGAAGTCAGTTAAACCTTCGAACATGACCTTAACCTCCCTTTAAGTTCAGCTATATCTCAGTTTTTGACTTACCTTAATTGCGTCCTCTTCTACATCAGTCTCATTGTCAGTAAAAAGGCGTTTGAAACAGCAATTTTGACGTTCCAAGGAGCTGAATTGAAGCTGTTCGTCTCCAATTTTTACTAAACTGAACTTTTACGAAAACATCAATGTAGTTCAACAAACCGGTTATCAGTTTGCTCAGTTGATTAGAGCCCAAGGCAGGAAGTTCATGATAGATGAAAGAATCGCTAGGAGACGCAGAGAGCAGCTTAAAAATCTGGCCGTGAGTGTCAGTTGAAAAGTGCTTCCACTGTCTCCACATCATTTCGCAAAGGTTTTCCAAAGCTTTGCTTGACATAAGACTGAACATCAGAGCAACTTCGACAATTACATTGATATGATGTAAAATGGTGGGATTTTTGCTCTGCACCTCCGAGCAGTTCTAAAAGTTTGTTTGTATCTTTGTATGAATTTTTGATCGCAAACCTGAGCAAAGTCATTTACACGTTGATCGTATTCGCGTTCATGAAGCTTAAGGTCGCTTTTTTTCGCGTTGCTCTGGGTCTGCGTTTGAGCAATCTTGGTAGTTTTAGGCGATGCTTGGTTAGGTCCTTGCTCCTGTTTCGTCTCTTTCTGAATTTTGCCCTTGGTAGGAGCAGCAACCGTTTTCTTGATAGTTGGGGCACTAGTTCCTTGCTTCAATTGGTTTTGACTATCCTCTTTCTGAACTTCTTGATTCTTGGCAGCGCTCGTTTTTTCCTTGGGATTTTCAAGTGGGTAAAACAGGGCTTCCGGGACAATGGCTAGAATTGTTTTAATTCAAACGTTAAAAATATCAACTGGTTTCTTACATTTACTGAATTTCGAATCAACTCTGTGCTTAAGATTCAGTTTCAAACTTTGATCAAAACAAATCGAGGCGACATAGTAGTCTTTCCACCAATAGTCAACAGATATCATCATGTTGTTGATGGCAAAAGACAACGGTCTGTATACATGCTGCAAAAGGATGGTCGCTGAAATGAACAACCTCACTAACCTCATTTCGGTCAATTACATGATATGCCGTCATATCAATCGAACCGATTCTAGGGCCAGCAATGGTAGTAAACACAGCATCAAAATTTGCTGAATTTGATGATAAATTCTTCAACTCGTTCTTGTGGTCCTTTAGATGAATCAGGCATTCATGATCATGTAAGGCAATAGCCTCGTAAATTGCGTTGAGATCTTTAAATACCTAAATTGAAGCAACAACGTCGATATAACTTATGGTCACCTGTGAATACTTCGTTGGAAATGGGCATAATATATCGATTTCCATCCGTGAAGATGAAAATAGGTACGAATCGTGTGAGGTTAGGACGAGATTGTAACTTGCTTGTTTTGCAAAATGCCAAAATGACATTCAATTCTTCTTTTTTTCGAAAATCATCAATAACCTCCTAGAAAGATTAAATTCTTTTTCTTTTCTCTACAGTTTCGGCTTTACCTTGTCAACTTTCAGGAGACTGCCATAGAATTCTTGAACAAAGGTCAGAGTCTCTTTACCGAAGGATTTAGAATATTGATTAATATCAAAGACTCTTTGAAGTAACGTTCCATGAGAGTGAGTATTCTGCCAGTCTATAACAACTAGGTTATGACAGATATAAGAGAGTACAATGCGATACACGTTTGTTGTTGTACGAAGACCGAGAAAAAAAAAATCAATTTTAGGTGATGCGCACGTACCGCTATGTTGCGTTGAGTAATTTAATTCTAATTTTTAAGTTGAGAACGTTTTGGAGCGGTGACCCTTTCCCTTTAATCATTCGGCTGTATTGTAAAAGTAATTGCGAATTTGTAATTTTTATGTGACACAGTAGTAAGTTTAATATCTTTTAAATCAAAAAGTTTTTGAGAATAAAGTTTGAGTTTAAATGAAATGAAGACAAACTGAGAAAATTATAAAATTGTCTTATATAAAATAGAAATAAACTAGAAATCCGATGTTTGCATGAACTGTACGTCGACGTTGCGAGAAAACCGCTGTTACGTGATACGTCTCATGTTTACCAAGCAGCAATCGATGTAATAGATGTAAACATGTTTTTATCTTACCGTACTGTTGTGTCCGCTCCGTGTAGTGGCCTATCGTAGGAGAGGATTCGATCATTTCTACCGTAATACTGAATATAAAAATTTAGGTAACGAAGAAGAAGCGTGGTGAGACAGAGTGAAGGTGAGCGGCGATGTTATTATCAGTTGATGTCGTAATCACTCGATGCCTTTGCGGGGCGAGCAAAGAAAACAACTCTCTGTATGCCAGAATGTTCGAGAAGAACCATCTGTCGGTGTACTGTACTTTTTGAAATTCAAAAACTGCGACGTTTATCTATGAAATGAGCATTGTACTTTCATTACTTGAGGTTAATCCTACCAACAAACACTGCTAAACAAATTCAAAAGCAAGACAAAATTTCTTGCACGCCAATAAGCGCAACTGCGTCGTGTCCGCGAAACGCCTGTTCTGTTGTTGATTTGAATCTTGCATAACATCGACGTTTCACGAACTGCTGAAATGATTTATTACCAAAGTGAGTAAAGCGACTGTTGTAGAACTGTTTTAGTATAGTTCATTAGTATAACAAGTATAGTTCAAGCAGTTTACTACGTAAACTAAACGACGACTCTATACGGCAAAGACGGTACCGATAAGTTGCAAACATATTCTATACGTTTGCTCGACCTGCATCGACTCCAAAATAGACATCTTCTCTGTTTCTATTGTTTCATCTGTCTTTTATTACGGTATTGACAAGAAATCAAGTTTTCACGGTTTTCGTTTTTCAGGCGCAATAAAAATACAATATGAGACGGACAATTCAAAGCATACAATAGCTTTAACGGCCTGCAATGAATACACTAAAGGATGGGACACCTACAAGCCCAAAATTGAAGAGTTTGACTTAACATTTTCATATTTAAAAATTTTTTTTTGATTTTTTAAAACTAAATATGAAAAGTGAATATAGCGAAAAACAGCAGGCTGTCAACCCGTACGCCCACTTCAATTAGAACTTGTAAACATCTAAATGAGTTCACCCATCAATCCGAATCAGAATAGTCGCTGTTGTCAGAAATCCTCTGACTGAAATGTAAAAGCTTGAGAACATCCGGAACATTTGCTTGACTACGGTACCACCGATGGTAATCGCCGACAAAGCTTGGTTGGTTTTTGATGCTCAGTTCAATCCAGTCACACAGAAACTTGATCGACACAGTCAGCTCGCTGGCGTCGTCTTGAACCAGCTTTTCACCATAAAGTTCGTTCCGGACATCACGAACACATTCGCAAAGAAAGTTTGCACCTTTCACAAAGTGTTCGTAAGGTAAGGGCAGAAATGCAGCTGAGCGTTCTGCATCACTCATCTCTTCCTCAACTGCGGCGGCGGTTAGAAGGTTTTCAAAAAGACGAGATTTCAGGTCAGCAAAATCTTCCTTGTGATTCCGCTCCAGCATCAAAGCATCTATTGCTCTGAGTTTTTCCTGAACGTATTTCAATTAGAAACTTACAAACACATTTTCTACCTGTAATGAGCGTTGCCGGGTGTTAAGACAGCTTGTCTCATCTGATACGCTCTTCTTTTGCTAAAAAACGTTTTTAGAAACAATTGCAAATTGAAAACAAAGAACATACAAATTTGCGTTTAACTGCAACTAGCTTGAACGACACGTAATCAGCAACAGGACGGAAATAATCCATTACCCCTAAAATGAAAAATGCTTTAATTGAATAAGCAAAAGGTTCGAAACAAGCAATCAGCGATGGTGAACAAATCAGAAATTATTCGCTTGTATCGAATACGATACTGAAAGATTGAGAAAAATTACAAGAGCAAACAAATAATAAACTTTTAAAGCGATTTTTGAGCTTTAGAATCTGAACAAAATAACCAATCAGTAAGCATGAAATCACGTGAAAGTGAAGCATCGTCGCAGTGAAGTTAAGTACGTCTTATCAGTCATAGGATCCTTTCGATAACACACTAATAGCGCTAAACAACCGATCTTTCCGCCCAGTGATTCAGAGTTTAATAAAAATTTTCATACGAGGAAAGGCCAAAAATCTATGCATCAATCATGTTCACTATGATTTTTAAATATAAAAAATGGCAAAAATGAAAATTATTTGTTTTGTTGTTGCTTGCTTAGTTTTGAAAAAATGGTGCAAACCACTAACCGACAATATTTCGAGTAGTACCACAAAAACAACCAATTTTTTTAAATTAGGGGATCAAAACGAGACGACTTAGATAGCCACACAGTACGGTCACAGTCATCAACAAACACTGTAAAGATACGGCGCCGTGAGTACGGTATTTGTATGTATTGTAGGCAGTTAAACCATAAAGCAAAGTTTTTGTTTTATAAACTAAAATAAGCTGTTCCAGTCAAGTAACGCTAGTTTTGTAAATTTTTTGATTTTTTGCCATTGTCCTGTTAAAGTCAGCCTGTTAAAGTACACGTCCTCCGGTACTCAATAACGGTTAATGCGCTTGAAGCCATCGTCTTCCATCCCTTCTCGATTAGGAAAGGTATTTGAAAAGGCTATTTGATGTGTGCGGCGCGGAATTGTCATCGTCATGGCCTCATTTCTTATCAGTGGTCTCTTTCGAGCCGTCTGTTTGCACTCTTACTGATAAGCGAATCGTTCGCTCTCCTGTAACGGCGTAACGGATACGAACACGCAATTCACAACCGAAGCAAAAGCAACTAAATGCGGATTTGATTTAAGTATGTAAAACTCAAATATGCACATCTTTGATTTAACAAGACAAATTCATGAAAATAGAAACCGATACAGGCAGGTAATTGAAGATCATGCATATTTTTTACTCTCCTATCTCTTATAGATTTATCGTTGATTGCGAAACCAAATAACTGTGGGTGGAATGATTCACTGTTTCATTCCAAACAACAAGTTTGTGTGCTGATGACAAAATCAGGTGATGTCAGCATGAAATACATGTTACGAAAGTGATTAATTGATGATTAATCGTAGCTCTACTAGCGAATCGAGCCCAACTAAATTAGAGGGGTATAATTCAGAATAAGGGCCAAAACATTTTCAACTTGTCCGCATACCATGTTATATCCCAAAACTAGTGCTTTACAAACAACAGACAAAAATTCGGCTATATTTTACGGTTTGCCTGAACCCTGCGGTAGCTCCTAGCCAAAGCCTGTTCTTAGTACGAAGCCTAGACAATTTTAGGGTCTGGTGAATTTTACGAAGCCTTGTGAATGGCTCGCTGCGCTCGCCCAAAATTCACTAGGCAAACCCTGCGGTAGCTCCTAGCCTA
>MQUG01000805.1:0-46570 GCA_007213375.1 Steinernema feltiae | reverse complement strand
ATTGAACACAAAACATTGCATGGAAATTACCAAACTAAAGGTTGAGTTAAGCATTTCTGGAAAGCTGCTCGAAGCATCTCAGTATGTTGAATTTTCAGTTGTTTTTACTGTAAATCATTTTAGAGACACTCTGGAGAAGGAAAAAGTGGAACACAAGGAAGAACTTGAGAAGGAACGAGCGGAGATATCACGGCTGCACGAAGTCCTCGACCGCAAAGACGCTGAATTGAAAGAGTTGAAGGATGAATCCGCGCGATTCATAGGATTTGTCGATCTCTATCGGGAAAGTGAACGTGAAAACAAAAGAATCAACGAAGAAAAGCGTACGCTTGACGAGGAAAATCGAGAAAATCAACGGAGACTCTCCGACTGCATGTTTAAAATTCGTCATCTCGAGTCTTCTGTCGTTGAATTAAAGAATGCCAAGTGGAAATTGCAAGATGTCGTGGGAATGCTCCAAGATAAGCTGTACTATTTGAGCAAAGGAAAGGATCAGCTAGAAGAGGTCTGTTTTCTTGCAGTTTTCGATTGTGATTAAGAGATTTTAGAAACTCAAGTGTTTTTCCGATGACAACTCTTCCTGCACAAGCGAGGGCGCGCGTGTTGTTCCTCCTGCTCAGGTTACGTCTTCAATAAGACCATTGTGGCGTGACTCGACTGTTGACGACAGAAATAGTTAGCCACGCTTTCATCCGTCATCGAGTGTTTATCTAATTATTATATTTATTATGTATACAATGTGAAGTGTTACAAAAGAATGCCAGTGTTTATTATTTAATCATCACTGTTTCATTATCATTTTTTCATCATATGCAGTACTGATTTTGCTATACATTGACTGAATTTAGTGTGTTTGAGTAAGCACTACAGCTCCGAGAACCGAGACCATCAGGCAAAGCGCCATCACAAGACTATTGGGAACGGTCGTTAAACACGCTCCGGCTTTCGACGGCAACTTGATGCGGTCGTTGTACGTGTTGAGCAAATCGAGGATTGCGCCGTTCGTCCAGCCGAACCCGTCCTGAACGCGGTACTCGCCTCCTTGGCCTGGTCGCGGGATCGTTCCGATAACGTCGTACTTCTCCCACATGTGATGCGTCTTCTCGAAGACCCTGTAATTGCCTTCGACCCATTTCTTCGCTAATCTGTACGCCTGATCCTGCATCTGCGCGTTCTCCGACTTCCTCAAGCCTTCGATGGTCATGTGGTTGAGTGGACTCCATCCGTTCGGGAAGTCCCATTGCTCTTCGCTGTCCTTGATGATGCTCGTCGGGATTCCACCGGAGAAATTGAACGCGCCGACGTTCTAAGAATCGAATGAAGAGATTCGAAAGTTCGGTTACGGTATCTACCTGCATGTAATGGAATAATCTTTCAGATTTGCCCTGATTGAGAGCGTGGTAGCAGCCGGTGAAGAGCGGGACAACGATGGAAGGATAGAATTCGGTATTGTGGGCGTCCGTGTCAAGATTGTAGTCGAACCACGCGCCGAGTGTTTTGTTGTAGAAGACCGTGTTGAGCGTTTTGCGGAATTTGACGCGGTCCTCGCGATATTGCTCGGATTCGGCGATATCTCCTGAAATTTCGCCATTCAAAAGCTGCAATCTGGCGATTCGGTTACCGATCCGCTCGTACAAATACTCGAGAATGTCCAGATTCCAGCAGATGAGCGCGTTCAGGTCAATTGGAATGATTCTGGTCGTGTGAATCGTGTACAGCGTCTTGTGGTCGGCGAACCAACGCGTGCTGAAATCCCAGCCGGATTCCGCCGCACTCGCCTTGTCCTAAAGAGCGTTTGAGGTCAATTCAGCGCATGCGACTGCAACGCAACCTTCCAGAAGGTCGGTTTCTTGTCGTCTGGAATCGTGGACGCGGTCCGCACGTCCTCCTTGAACGATTCGGGCCTCGGGACGTTGCTGTTCGTCCTGTACTGGTATACGGTAACCGTTTTGTTGTTAATCGTCAGTTCGGTCGTTCGATTCGTCTTCCAAAAGTTGAGCTCCTTCTTGAGCATCGGCAAGATTTCAATCACGAATTGCTTGTCCTTGGTCGCCTCGTAGTACTCGTAGACCATCGGAGTGAGCATCGGAGGCTGCGAACGTTGGAGGTAGTAGACGCGACCGCCGTTTGGAATGAATCCGAACCTGGAAATGCGCTGTAATTCATCCGCTTTAAGGCTCGAACGCGCGTACCGATCGACCATGTGAGCGAGATTGTGGATCATATTGCGAGTTGTGTTGTACATATCGGAGACCAGAAGACCCTTGATGATCCAGTAGGCGTCCCAGTAGTAGAATTCGCGGAATCGACCGCCCGGAGCGATGAACTCGTACGGAACGTCGAGAAGCGAGTAGCGATCTCTGTGTTTCGCGATGTCCGGCTTGATCTTCTTGCACAGATGCTTCCAGATGCCGTGCAGCTCGAGCGCCCATGCGCGGAGCTTCGGATCGGTGATCTGCATGATTTTGGGCGGAAATTCCGTCCAGTCGGACGGCGTGCAGTTGACGAGCTCGCTGCCGGGCGCCAGGAAGTATTCCTCGAGGAATGATTTCAGTTTCGAGGGGTCAACCTGATCTGGAGGCGTCTGACCGAACGTGCTGTTCCACGCCGCCATCGTCTCGTCTAAAAAATCGATGAAAATCAACGCTGGAAGCGTTGCCTACCTGGCGAGAGCTTGATCGGCATGTCGACATAATCCTTCGAGTCGTTGAAGATGGAGAGATGGTTGACCGCTTCGAGAATCGGTCCATTGCAGTAGATGAACCTGAAACAGGCGGTTTGCAACGTTTCACGGCTGGTGAATCATCGGGGGAAGAGAAATTTCCTGCTGATAAGGGAGCGCTGGCGAGGAGACGTTCGGTCTCCTCTTTTGGCAAGGGTAAATAGCTTACGTGCGTCAAAATATTTACCGAAAAATTGAAAAAGAGAGAAAGAGAGAGTACACAACAATTTTTAAGCCAAAATTGACGAAAAAAAGGGATTTTTCAAGCAATTAGAAGCCAAATATTGAATGCTGAACCCTAATTCTGCTCTTAAAATTTCAAATCAAGCGATTTTCCACCAAAACTCACCAATTCTGGGTGTTCGTCTCGTCGCACACGTGAACCGCTTGCTCGGTCTCCGCTGCGTAGGCCGCCGTAGTCGTGCTCTGTAGGCCAGCGGCACAAAATAACAAAACCGCCGCGAGCAGAGTCCGCGGCTGCATCTCTGCAACTTCAAAGTTTTGACTTCAAATCCAAAGAACTCCGCTGCCTCCTCGTCTTCCTCTCCCTCTCCTCCTCAAGACCGGGACAACCTGATCCGCCCGCGAGGTATTTGATTTCAGCGATTGGCACTCGCAAGTCACAGTCGCTTCAAACAACGACGATCGATTACAGCAGCACGAACTCCCCTCTCCTCCCAGATGACTCGACCACCGACAGAGCTCCCCTACACCGCTGCCTGATAAGGGAGACACACGGCGACGCGACGAGAACGGGTGGTGAACAAACAAACAACGCGATTTACATTGCATGCATCACGTACAAAATTCCGATTTTATGGATTTAGACGAGTGGATTACGGCGTCGTCTATTGTATCGGAGCGCGGCACGTGCGGATGAGACGATCGGCGACTGATAAGACCGAAGCGGAGACTCTTGAAGTGAAGCTGTGCACTTTTAAAAAGCGAACGAACACGAGCGAAGGGATCATCAGAGACCATGATGATTTGCAATACACGACTCGATGTATCATTGAGAGCTTTGTGAGTGGGAATGCGAAAATATCATAGATCGCGTTGTGAGGATTAAAGGATTGTACATAATCAGGTTCCATAAAAATCGAGCGGATGTTTGACAGATGAGCAGAACAGAGTGCTTCACGTCGTGAAGACTGATTGAGGGAAGTGGAGAACGTTGCTTCGTTTCAAGAACCCGAGTATCGCATTTCAAAGTTGTGCTTTGACGATGGCGTTTGATCCGAAATGCGAAAACACTGATTTCAGCTACAAACGAAAGTCTACAGCGTGCGCGAAGCTCAAAACGAAACAATAAGAATAAAAATAGACGCCCAGTAGCATCAGATTGTGCTGCTGCGCCAGCGAGCTAAGTGCACAGAGATATTTTGGTCTGTATTTGCCTGTGAGAGACACGCGAGGAAGCGGACAACGCGGAAAACATTACAATTCAGTCGTGAAATAACAAAAATCATCGTTTTAATACCAGAGCAACGTGTGCGAATTGATAAATTGTGATCTGTTGCGCATAATTGACTTTTAAACGAGCACTTTACGGCCATGTTTATCAGGCAAAATACCAAATCAGCGTAAATTGCAGTTGCAGAAAGACTGCGCTGCATTTGCTGTCTGGAGCGCAAATGTCTGGCGCTCAAGTGTGTGGTGCGCAAATGGGTGACGCGCATCTGTCTGACACCCGTTTGCAGACTTCTCCAGCTCATTCTCACACAAAAACGCGATAATTCAAGGCGCCGTTTCAGGACCATCGTCATCTTCTGTCACTCGCACCAACGAATCATTCTGCGATCGCGAAATGCAACAAGGAAGAAGACAAAGAAGACGATCAAAGATGACTTGCGAACAGACAGACAAGTGGAACGCGTTTGCGCTTTTAAGATTGCACGTGAAATTGTCACAATGTCGCGTGTTCAGTGCGCTGATAAAAGGTCGATTTTCGATAACGAAAAGTGACCTTCAAATGCGCTCTTCTTTCTAAAATAGACGTTCAATTCGTCCTCTAGGAGCTTTTCCCCGTCCCCCGACTGCTTCTCGTCGTCGAAATTCCAACTTTTCGCTATTATTTCGCACATCTTCATCATAATAATGTGATTGCGCTGATCTGTGGCGCTGCAAACTGACCGCAACGCATAAAAAACAGTCCGCAAAGCCAAACACCAGCGCCCAGATGCCCAAGCGCCCTTCTAATGGTCACTCGTGACTGCAGGAGGTCATCAGCTGCAGCGATAACGACCTCGCCGACGTTTCCCGCGTCTAGCAGACAACCTGTCTGCGTTTGCAACATTCCACGAACGCGTGCGTCTGATCAGTCTTCTTCATCTCTTAGGCCCATTACGGTCGTTGGAAGCGGAAGGAAAGCGGTCGCGCTTGAAGTTTGACGCAACGAACGATCGGTCGACTTCCTCATCGTCGTTTCAAGATGGAATCGCTTCATCTGTGGATTCTCGTTGCGCTCGAAGCGAGCCTCGCGCTGCTGACAGTCGGATGGATTGGCGTTGTGTGTCAGAAGAAGCCGCGGAATCGGAGGATCGACGGCAAGCAGGGGAGCGTGCACGCGAATCTGTTGAATTCATCGCAGTTGGAGAGCGCGCCGTCGAAGAAGAAGGTCGGCGGCTCCGGAAAGTCGAAGCGGGAAGCGGAGAACGCGAGCAACGGACCGAGGTCTGGTGACAAGGTGAGTTCGATGCGGAATTTGTTCTTTTTGTGGCGAAATGCGGATTGTTTTCCATTATTTTTAATTATTGGCGCGCCTAATTTCCTGTCGATTGGCACCCGATATTCGAAAATTAAATATTCGAAATTGGCGATCTTTGTCCGCTGGTTGTTTCATTGCGTTTCTCTGTGTTTTGTTCGATTGCTGGCGCGATGTGCAGTGAAATGGATCCTAAATCCAGCGGTTGCGTGGCGTTAATATGTAAATCCGTGATTTTCGCTCTTTTCGCTTGACGTGGTTGCAAGGTGTTTAGAATCATTGTCGCGAAATTGTATATGTGCTAACTTGATTGCTCGATCGATTGATTTACTGTCGAATGATACCAAAACGAGATAAAAGCAAGCCAATTTTATTAACGCCGAAATTGTAGTTTTGTTTAAGTTCATCAGTTTTTTCCGCGTTTGCCGTCTTTTACTCGCTACCGGCCGCGTGCGTGTTTGTATTTCCATCCATTTCATTCCAGAAATCAGGCAAAGATGCCCCAAAGCCGCCGATGGTTCCACGCTCCTCCGAAAGTGGCGCTGGAGACAAGGCGTCAGCGGCCGGAAGCACGAAAGCTCCCGAAAATACTCCAAACACCGCTGCAACACTGCCCACCGAGAATCCCGAAGGTGCGGGAGGAACTGGATCTTCTGACACAACGCATACGAAGCCGCTACCTTCAGCGAAGATCGGTGCTCTGCCGGAAGATGGAGTAAGTCGTGTTTCTCGCATTTCTCGATTTTTATTCCTCTTTTCAGCGTCCGAAAATCGAGAAAACGGTGATTCTCTCTCTGCGGCATAAGGAACACGACACCGGAATGAATGTGGGATCGGAGCGATCGAAGAAATCGGCGAAGGAGTCGAGGAAAGAGAAGAAAGAAGCGTCGTTGAAACTCGACCAAACAGAGTTGTCGATGCAGAAGGAACGCGAAGATCAGACGCAATCGCCGTAAGTATAACTTTTTGCTTTTACACTTCTGACGTGTGCTTACTGACGCCAAATGATAGGTGTTGGGCTTTGTTTGCGCCACATAGAACCGAGATAATTGAGCTCAAAGAGTACGCGAAATGACGTTTCGATGCATTTTTTATGTGCAGCTTAAAGTCTTTCAATTTCAGGAAGGGCGAAAAATCGAGATGCGATGAAGGAGCGGAGAAGGAGCAAGAAGTTGACGCGAACGAGTGAACCTACGATATTTCAGTTTGGAGTGTATGTCTGGGTGTGTTTACGGAAGAAGGCTATTTTCGATTGAGTTAACCTTGCTATTCGCAGTAGAGGTGTGTTTTTCATTCTCGAATTCGTAATTTTAATAGGAATGTGGTTAAATTTGTAGTTTCAAGGATTGTGATTGTCAGTTAGTTCGATCATTGGTGTGTAATTATGTCAACTGATCTTTACCAGGAGTAAAAAAATGGATTTCTGAAGGTCAGTGTGATTGCAGCTGCACTTGAAATGGCCTGAAATGCCGCTTTCCTTGTCTGCGAAGCTCTTCTTGGTGTTAAAGCAATCTCTGGCTTGCCGTGCGGACTCAGCTTTCTGCTTTCCCTCTCTTTCTTGTGGGGTGTCAGACCACACACACGAGGAACAACAACTCACATCCACCTAGCGTGTTATACGCTTACTTGCTCTGTTCCGTTGAATGGTTAGAGAATGGAATGGGAAAGCTCTCCTCGGGGCTAAGATAAGATTA
This sequence comes from Steinernema feltiae, assembly GCA_007213375.1. Classification (NCBI taxonomy): domain Eukaryota; kingdom Metazoa; phylum Nematoda; class Chromadorea; order Rhabditida; family Steinernematidae; genus Steinernema; species Steinernema feltiae. Next base: position 39,450 of record MQUG01000805.1, on the reverse strand, counting down.
AGATGCTCTTCCCTGGTGAAGTGCACTCTCGCGCTTCCGAAATTGCGATAATTGAAATGAAATTTTAAATGAAACCGATTAAAACAATTCTCAGAGGAAGGAGGTTATTGTGTTTTGTCCGCTGGTTGTCCTTTACCGGTGGAGGAGAGGTGTGGCTGTAATTGGAGCGGCTAGAAGTGTCTGGGTGGATTAGTGTAGTCGGAGAAGAGTGGATTTATGGGGGTAATTCAATTGATTGAGAACGCGATGCAGGTGGGATTGCATTCTGTTGCTCTTCGGTGCTTCCTTGGCAAAAGTCGGCAATATTTCACGATGTAATCAAAACACAAACTCTGCCGGTAAAGTGACTGTGAAACGAGGTGATTGACAGTCATTTGATCACTAAGATGGTCATTTACACGCTGAAAAGCGCGATTCTATTGAGGAAGTGAGGAACACACATCGAATTGATCTCAAAAATGCGGAGAATTTGGAATCAAAACAGCAAAAATCCGGAATTTGGAATAATTTTATCAATTAAGGAGAATTGAATTGTTCCTAATACGTTTAGCTAAGGAGTGCGGTCTGACTAGTCACTCCAGGAGCATTGCAGTTCTAATAGAACACAGATTGTGCAGAAAATTCAATTAGCATGCAAAAGCGAATGGTCAGCGGAGCGTAGGAGGCGCTTGTCACTAGCAGATGCCTCAATGTAACATTGACATTGACACCTCACTTTCGATATTTCAAGATAGCACAGATGGCAGCCTGGCTGTATACTGTAAGAAGCCAAAGTTTTAAATACACTCGGCCATGGAGATAGAGCGCTTGTGTGCCGTTTTATAGCTGGCGACCACACGTGATATTTTGAAACAAAACAACTACGATAAGCCGGGATTTTCTGGGATTTCGCACCGCGTTTCACAGATGAGTCGCTTTGGGTAAGTCACCAAGTTGTTGCGCGATCTTTGAACGGTGGTTTCGGAGGTTGAGCGTCAAGAATAGGCGCCTGGGAGGTGACTCCGCTACCGAACACAGAATTACTGTAATTTGACGGTTAGTAAGTGAAACTGACATTTTCGGTGTTTCAAATGATTCTGCGCTACCGTAATTCGGCATTAAACGCTAAAGTGACAGAATTGAGGTTACGCGTTCGCTGTTCTCTGCTTATCGAAGGCAAATCGAAGATCAAACGTGAGATTGTAATCCCGTGTTGTTGATGTGTCAACCGAACGTACGACCTTTCCTTCTATTTTTTGTTCTCTCAGCTACATTTTCGAGTTGTTGAAACAAAAAATAGCGTTTTTATAGCGATTTCGGTGAAAACAACATGGGAAAAATGACAAATAGGAAAGTTCTACCGTTCGGTCGATAGGCTTTAAGTTGTTGATGCGAAAGCGGCAAAGAGATAATTGGGGGCCGCTCATGACGGTCAGAAATCCCAAATTCTGCGCTCAGAACACGATGCTATAGATATGGTGACTTTGCTGTCCGAGCCTACGAACTGTATAGGTTCTCGTTGGCGTTGTTTTGTTCAGCCCAGATCTACGCGTCCTGTTGTGATCACAACTAGGTGAAACCACAAAATTCGTGGGGTTTGTAATCATCAAAATACGAAAAATACCCTTTTATACTCGAAGTCAAGCGCCAGACGTCAATAGCCAAAACCGAACAGTGTACATTCCCTAGTACGATAGCCTGGAATTTGAACCCAATTTTTCTTTGAATTATTAGATTATCAAATCGAGAAGTTAGGGCCTCTGGATTCCGTGTCAAAACCACAAATTCATTCGTTTTTGTCGCCTACGAATACCGGAAAATACCCGTTTATAGCTCACGAATTGCCGATCAGAAGCTGACAAAACAAGTTATTGTACCGACGAGCCTATATGCAATTTCAAGACCTCCACGTTACGACCGTCATCCGTCAACAGACCGTACATCAGCATCTGTTTTTGCTCTCAAATCGCCTCACTTCGCTAGTCATTTCGAAAAACTCAAAATTGCGGACTTTGACCAAATCGAATTTTAGCGTCAAATTGCGTCAAAACCACAAATTCCGCCTATTTGTAGCGAGCAAACTACGAAAAATACCGTTTTCTAGTTGACAGAAGGCCAAACGCCAACAACACAAGTCCTTGTTTTTGAGTTCAGAGTCAACGCCGGATGCCCCTTGACGTTATATGACGACTTAGACGAGTCTAGACTTTCTAGCCAACAAAAACTGGTTTTGACATTAAGTGCATCTGTTGAGGGTCCCGGAACGAGATTTCAGTAGTTATTCGGCTACAAAAAATAAAAATTTATGGTCCCGCAACGAAAACAGTTTTTTTAAATTCCTGCCAATCAAATGTGCACGGCTTTTCCAGTCAGTCTTCCTGAAGAAAATTTTCCAAAAATTCCTGCTTTGGACGAAGGTGTGAACTTTATTAAGAAGCGTAATTTACACTGGAAATACTGGTTTTGTCTTACGACAAACGAAGAAGTTCGATTTTGAGTTGTCTTGCTTCTAAAAGTGAGCCCTGAGAGAATTCGACGCCTTCCCGGCGCGAATTTTCATCAAAATCCCAACTACGAGAGCGAGATCTTCGAACGATGCTCCCACACCAACCCCTTCCTCCTTCCCTCCCCGGTTTCCAGCCATCAACAGACAGAAAATACCACTTTATGAAGCATTCATCAACAGAGAAGAAGAGAGAAACGAATAAATACGAAATTTAAACACCGAAACGTCTATTTACAAAGCGGAAAATACAGATTGAGATCAACAGAGAAATTCTAACACTCGACGTGTCATCAGAGACGCAGCTGCTGCGTCGACGCACCACCGTTCTTGTCCTCTTCTTGGTATTCGTCGATTACCGCGTTCATGTACGCGTTCTCGGTCTGCGTGTACGTCTTCGGCGCGTTCGCCATCGCTCCTGAACAGCGGCGATGCTCTTCTGCGGCTTCCTGAAATGCGGAAAATCGGTTAAAATCTATTTTCGGATCGACGTTTGGCCGAACTGGCGACGTTTGTAGCGTGCGTGCGACACGCAACGCCGCTTTTGGAGTCACAAAGTTACCTTGATGAGTTTGTGGAGCTTCGTAAGAGTGGCAACGTAGTTGCTGGCGCACGTGTAGAGCCCTCTGGTCAGGTACTCTTTGAAGAGGTTCTGAGTGGGCGCCTGAGTCTGCGGTCTTGACACGAGTTCCGCGGCGTCCTCCACCACGGAGACGCTCGCAGAGGCTCCTGCGACGAAGACGGCGACCAGCGTCAGGCTCAGGAAGAAGTAGGGAGTATAGAGCATTTTGCGACCGGCTGTGAAGGGAGTGAAAGGAGCGTGGAGGAGTGTAGGGTTACGGTAGGAGGCAAGAAGAGGAGGAGGGAGCTCTGGAAATGTCAAAGCAATTAGGAGTGTTTTCGGGAAGACGCGGCGGCGTGATTATCGCGTTAAGAGACAACATCTTGTAATTGTCGTCAATTCGGGCGGAAAACAAAAATAGAACTATTACGAGAGAGAGCGGGGTTGATCGTTGATTTTCGTGTGGGGAGCCCGAAACTCTGCGTTTTCGAGAATATCTACCGTTCGGCTCGTCTCTCTCAACAAGGGCCGAATCGTGGCACAGAACCAGAGCACTCTATGAATAGCAGCAGAGGCGGCGGCGGCGGCGGCGGAAGGATGGCGGAATAACAAGCGCCCACCTTCCTCGTTTGGTCCTGCGACGAATCTGAGCGTCGAGATTGATCTTTTAAAGGCTTTCCCGCCGCCAAGGAGGGGAGGGAGAGGCACGCCCTGATTAGAAATCGACTCAACTCCTCCCCTTCGCGCCCAGCGAGGGGCGAGAGGAGAGAGCGAGCAAAGTGCAAACATAATAATGAGAGCGCGCGCGCGCGTTGTAATCGAGCGTTTGCGCTGTAACGTCGAGCGCACGAACGAGCGGTCGTGTTGGGACCTGTACAGGGTGTCAAGGGTGTCAAGCAGGAGTGGGTAAACAAGGAGAAAGCGAGGGAAGCGACGTATTTATCCAATTAGAGGCCAATTAGACGCTCAGGTAATGATTTTGACATTTGGGAAAGGTTTCACATTTGAAATAATTGGTCTTAACGCGATAATTGGTGACGGTGAGAGAGAGAAACTAAAATGGGCGTTTGACGTGTGAAATTCAATTGGGGACCATAAATGAGTTAGGATGACAAATACAAATGGTCTTGACAGGAAGTTGCAGCCTTACAACAACAATTGATGGTCTACAGCGAAGTTTGGTCCTATAACGAACAGAATAAAATTAGATATTGGCGTAGAGACGATCCGTTCCTCTCATTTCGACCTCATCAACAAAAAGCACCGATTAGTGGGTCCCGACACGAAAATCCTCACCGACCGAACCCCCGCTCTATCTCGAACTTCACGTCAACGCCGACGCTCGTTTGAGTGAATTCCATAAAAGCGGAAACACACGAAGCGTCTCTCAACAAACTTCGTAAATTCCGGGATTCCATCCGGGATTACGGTTATATTCGGGGGATAATCGTTTCGGGAGCCTCTATTTTCGATGCTGTTGACAGAATACTTTCTTTCAACACAACACGCGCGCCGTCGCGTCGCTTTGAGCAAAGAACGCGAAGAAGAAGAGTAGATTTGACGGTACAGTCGACTGAACGTGTGATTTTTCCGGATTGAGTTTCGGTGGTCAGGTGAAGCGCCACAGACGCGGAAACGCGAGCGGATTCCATTCGAATGTTGTGGAAAACAAGAGACTTAGACTTTGAGACTACGTTCTGTCTAGGCGCTTAGACTAGAGCGAGCGACGGTTGGATAGGAGGCTTAGGAACGTCTTGACGTGACAGGTAGGTAGTCCGACTAGGGCGTCATACTGTAATCCCTCGGTCGTCACCACGGCGAAAATCGAAATCCAACTCTCACAGCAAGAAATCAAATTACGCTCTAGACTGGGTCCCACCACGAAAATTGAAATGTTTCATTTTCCCAACCGCCTTCGCTGTACTTTCCCACCGCGCGCACTCTGCAACTTCTGTACTTTGCGTAGCCGAAAAGTACAGAAAAGGTCTCGCAACGATCGTCAAAACCACCAATCAGACAACGCGTGTGTTTGGAAATGACTACTTTTACTACTCTTCATAACATTTAGCTTTATCCTCTCACTGCGTTTTCCACGTATACGGTAGGTTTTCATTTCTCCTCGCACAACCAACGACCAGACAGGTGCTTCTGTCTAGTGTCTCAAGGGTCTTTGTTGATTACGGTAGTCGTAGTTTTGTACAAACGGTCAGGAGTTTACAAAAATGTTTAGGTTCCCACAGCGCAGAGGTTGGAGAGGACACACGCTACACAACACTTGATTTGGAGGAATTTGGGTTGAATAGGAGAGATGGTCCTGCAGCGAAAACACTAAATTTCTTAGTTGTTGAGGCATGCAAAGTTCCACTTTACGATTTTGAATGCGCAAAAACCACCTACAGTACCTGCAGATGACGTCCGCTCGATACAACGAGTCATACTTGGGATAATTTGCTTGACATTTGAGTTGAATGTTCTAGACTTTGGAAATGACACACGTTCAGTTTTTTGCTATTTTAGTGGCGCAATCGAGACCTAACAATACCATATGACTTCACTTAAACCACGCAAACACAGAGTGCTTGTTTTGAGAGCGTCAACGCTAATAACCGCGATTTTTGACGATAATCGCTTCGAGAGCCTCAATGAAAGAACATCCGCCGGATCCCCATGTTTTCACTTTCTTTTCGCAGTGGATTTTGGGGTTAAAGAACAAAGAGAGAGGGAGAGGAGAGAGAGTTGGCATCGATAAAATTCAGACATTCAGTCTGAAAACTCCAAATTTGTGCATGTCGTCAAAAACTGAACAGTTGAACTTTACCAGTCTGACCTTTAAAAGTGCCCAATCATTTTTGTAGTCATTTCACGCGTAATTCTAACCAAACAATACAAAAACCTTTTGTTTTAGTAAAGAACGTAATCCCTTCGTGAACAAAAGCAAATGTCACACGTTCGGTCTTTAAAAACCTATTTTTCTCATGGGTTTGATCTCACAGAAAATCGTGGGACTCGGTGCTTGGCTAGTTGGGTCGAACGTGTGAATTTTCCCAATTTGATTTTTAAAAGCATTCCTTTGGTTGTAATGTTCGCACGTTCGGCAAATGATCCAAATCACTTTTGTAGGTTTTTAAACCGCAAAGATGACTCTGGCCGAATGTACGAACTTTCCCAGTACACGTATGTTCCGATGAAAGATCGGGGTCGTGTTCGTATCCTCTCGAAATAGCGCCTCGCCATCATCTGCGTCACCCCGAAACGACCAACAAACGCTCGGACTTCGGTGGGTCTTTGGTCTTTAACGCGCAGCATTGCGTGCCGGGACCGTGAGGGCATTGCTCCGCTGCCTCGCGCGTGACTCAACCGCAGAGAGGAAGTGCTCGCAGCGCTACAAAACCGATGACGAAGCGGCGTCCTAAACGGAATTCGAGGGTACAAGTGACGACACGACGTCATCATCCCATAATTGCGCCAAATTGAGGTAACCACGCACGAGCGGAGGAGAGAGAGAGAGCTATCTTCGGAGCTATTCGGTTAAAGTGACCTTTAGTTGAGGGAAAATCAGTGAACGAACTTTTGAAATTTACAAAAACTTAATTTTTGTATTAAAAATCCATTTATGAAAGTTTACATGTTCGTACTGAAGGAAGGAACGTTTTGAGAATAACCAATTAACAAGATTTTTAAATTTTTGAAAATTTGGTCTTGACACGAAATAAAATTCAGAAAATTCTAAATTTTTGACATAAAAATTCCTTTGTTGTAAAAGTGACTTTTACCAATGCAGCTGACTTCTGGCTCCTGTCACGAAAACTTACAACCGAGGTGTTTTGGCTCATACAGTAACTCTGCGATCGGTGAAACGTTGCAAACAAGTTTTACTTCCTGGCGGCGTTTTTTCTCCAAAAATGACCCTCGAAAGTGCAGATTGATGACGCATCCATCCATCCGTCCGGCTGCCTCCGGCGGAATCGCGGGGGGCGACTGTAACAACTTCCCATAAATCTCAACGCATCAAATGGCCTCTTTGTCCCTGCGTTCCGGGACCCGCTCGAACCTCCCACGAAGTGTTTGCGGCACAAATTGAGCGAACAGGTGATATTTACTATTTACAGATCATTTGTTTGGGTCATATTTGATTTGTTTTTCCAGAATTTTTATCAAAATTTTGGAAAAATCACACGTTCGATCAACTCGTTCATTAGTTCTTTTGCGTAGTCTCAAAACGATCTGCACCCTGCCTACTTCCTCGCTACTGTGCCCCCAGAATCAAAACAGAATCGAAACAACACCGCAATTACCCTAATTTCGCACGTTCGGTCAGCTTTGTGACGACCGCGAGGCTGTCGATTAGAGCCACAAACAAAGCAATAGAGAAGATAGATCTACGTCAATTGAGTACGAAAGGTCAGCGACTAAAATTCGAGCAAATCAGAATTTGACTCCAACTAGTAAACGTCATACCGCATACGCCGGAGCGTTCGTTGTAGGTACAAGTTGAGAATTGTAGAGGAAGTGGGCTAGTTTGAGGAATTAGTCAATTGACTACAAATGAGTGCTTTTGGAGGTCATTCCCAGACCAGACTGGTAAAGTTCAACTGTTCGATCAAAAAGCGATCTTTTGTAAAACCCAAAATTCCGATTTTCAGACCGAACAAGCGAGTTTCATTAAAGCCTCTCGCTCCGTTCTTTGACCGCAAAATTCATTGCGTAAAGAAAGTAAAAACATGAGCGTTTGGCGGATGTTCAGTCACCGAGGCTCCCGAAGCGATTAGCGCGCAAATCCCCTGATCTTAGCTTATGCTGTTGAAGTAAACACGCTGCTTTCTGTCTGGCCGCCTAAAATGTCCTCTATGTGTACAGTATGCCGCCGCCACACAATTGCGCTACAGTAATCGCGGAAGTGAGTGAGTGAGAAACATTGCAAACAGAAATTTGAGGTCGAAAAACGTCCGAAAAACAAGAATTTTCACTTCCGTTTGCGCGTTTTTTCCAACTTCAAACGAGCCGAACGTTGGAGTTTTACACAGAATGAGATCAATTTGTCACTCTGGCGGTGTGTGGGTTTGTTTCTGGCGTGACAGGAAATCACGTTTTACGTCTTTTGAGAGAACGCATCGCTGACAACACAGGACATCTCGTCATCGTAAACATATCCGGATAGAGGGGAAAACGTGAATTTTGGTCTTGAAGAGACATTTTTATATAGTTTATTGACCAAAACCCTAAAAAAGTGGCCACAAACGCTATGATTTCGAGTCAAAAATCGGCTTTTTTGTCTCTTTTTCAGTCAAATCTACCGTAGTTCGTTGTATCACCGCTTCACGTGACTTGTTTGCGTCGTTTAAAGTGGCGAGCGCCGCCACAAAGGAACCGAAATGGGGGATTAGCTCCTACGACGACGTTTCACGCCACAACAATACAGCTTCACATGAGCCGCTTCGCGTTGTCACCTTCGCTCAAGCAACGACGTTTTAATGAGAAAAGTGTTTACAGCATCAACACTACCGTAATCACCAAGCAGCACAGGTTGATTTGCGTTCAAAAATCCAGTTCAAGCAGCTGATTCTCTGCAAGAATTGATAGAAAAACCAAAGTTCTGCTCCCGAATGCACCTGAAGGCGCTATCAGCTCGTCCTCGTCAACTCGGCGCTCAATTTGCGCTGAAAGCCTCCCCGCAGACCTCTCTATTGAGTGTGCACTTTTGATCCAATCGCATTGAATTTAAGGTCGGAATTTTGAAATTTTCCAGTTTAATCTCCAATCAAGCGTTCGCACCTCGTGAATTATTGAAGCTCGAAACGTCTAGATTAATCCGCGTTGGTATTTGCGAGCCGGAAATGTCGCGCTAATCAGACTAACAAGGGTGGTGGGCTGTTTGAGAGGTGCGGCTGGGTTGGGGGCCGAATGCACACAATATGGGAGGCAGCGATAGAATCGAAGTGGCGAGGTGAATTGATTATTAAAACGGTGCGGTTGGTCCGAATTTGGGATTCATCGGGGTTGACAGGACAATGCCGCCGCGCATCACTAAGGCAATTTCGCTGTTTTTGGCCTAAACATGTGGGGCAGTCGAAGTCAAAACCACCGCCAATCGAGTCCTCACTTTCACTCGAACCTATAGTCAATTACGGTAATTGGCTTTTGAAATTCAATCAAAGTCATAATTTATTCAGAAAGTCACTTCCGCTTCGATCAACCGCCGCCTTTAAGCAGCCGCCTTCGAGAAAAATCAAAATTCACATTACAGCAGACAATTGGTCACCACCCTCACTTTCAATTAGGAAATTCAGCCTTCCAGGCAACCAGGGATCATTGTAAAACAGCCGCCGAATTCTGACTTTCTGAGTGAAACCTGACGAAGATCCCCCATTTGTAGCGCAATCTGAGACAGCGACAGCCACAGATTGTCGTCCTAATTCACTTCCCTATCGGTACATCGGGAAATCCTGTTGATCCCGAAGCTTTAGGATGACACTCTGAAGAGGTGAAAAGAATGGAAAGAGGCTCAATTTCGGATTGCGGGGCCAAGAGCCAAGAAACAGAGACAAAATCCTTATTGATCCGAATTTTAATTTTTCAAAAATGTCGCTTTAATTTCGTTAAAACGGCATTCGAATTAGTCCTTTTTAGAACGATTACAGTAGACCGCAAATGGCACTACACCGGCGGGCCTCATTCAGGGGACTATCCTATCCTATCAAATCCCACTCTAACGATATGCCTCATTTAGGGGGACCAACAACTCGTAGTCAAAGAAGCAGACCAAAAGCAATCAGTCGCTCTCTTAAAACCCCCAACTTTACGACCGTAATCCACCAATGCGGGTGGCATGACCGCGCAACAACACTAAAACATTCATGTGAGCAAAGTCGCTCAAATGTCAAAATATTACTTTTCAGGCCTGCGCAATGCCAACTCACCGCATAAGTTAGCCGCGCAGAGTCATAAACTCGACCAATAACAACCTACCGTAATCCGCGAGCAAAACATACATCACCATGTGTACAGCTACCGTAATCGCAAAGTGCAGTTTTTGATGTGTTGCCGACGTGCATCTTCAGCTACCGTACTCCCACATAAACTTCTTTTTCTGCTTCCTTCTCGCATCGTTAACGATTGATGTGCTCGCTGCAACTGCACCAAACACCAGGCTGTGGCTGCACAGCTGGCGTGTTCGGGATGCACCGGGTGATATTTTAATAAGCACAGCCTTTGCACGGAGGACCATTCGCTGCAAAATGCAAATTTCTGCAAATCTGGCGCTGTTTTGTAACACAAAACGCGGCGGAACTAGAGCGCTGCAGCACTCCGCGACGTCATCAACTTGCTGCCGATGCCGATGACCTCATCGCCGATGGCATTTCGTAGCGCGCGCGCGCGAGACGGTCGATGACTCTCATGTCAGTAGTGAGGCATCTAAATTTCAGGAAATGACGTTTTCGAAGTAATTTTTTATGTGACAAATAATTCTTTTGAGGAGCGGAATTTCTGAGTTGAGGGACCTAAAAATACTGATTTTTGGGGGGATTTGAGAATGGAGGCGCAGCTGCTAAATATAGGTTTGTTTAGGGTCGGGAGGAAAATTGGAAGCTTTATCGGAAAGCAAAGGGGTGGAATTGGTCGGTTTTCAGGGCTACGGTAAAGAAGAATAAAATTTGAATCCAATGTTGAGTGTTTTCAGGTTGAGTGTTGAGCCAGTAAAATCTAATTTTATGCATGATGGGAAACTCCCAGTTTTAAACAAATTAAATTAAAATTTGGATAGACCAGTTGGAAATTTACAATTCGACAGAAAATCGGTATAAATTTGGCACAGAAATAGACGAATTACTACGACTATTCTTTCGAAATTATACCGCATCAGTTTGCCGATCGAGCCAAATTTGAGAATTTACGGAATCGCAAAATCTGACTTTCAGTTGGATTACAGCGAAGTACCAGAGCAGGGAAGTGCCATTTTCTATGTAAGTAAATCAATTTTTTGAAATTTTAATCTTCAAATTTAAAAGTTTAGGATCGAAGTGACACTTTCAAATTTTCACGAATTTCACAATTTTCAAATAATTCATACTATAGCTGTGAGTTGTTTGTAACCGTTCAGTAGACGAATTACATAGTTTTTGAATGATCTCACGCAATTATATCCCCTAAAATGCTTCCAAAATTTGAATTTCATTTTATTTAGTGCAATCAGTTTAAATTCGTCAAATCCTTTATAGAACAAATGTTCGGTTCAATTCTAATCATCGATCCTGATGCGAAAGGAGTCATTTAAGCCTAAGAACCTAAAAGAAATAGATCAGCTCAACAACAACAAAAAATAATCACATTAAATGGTTGTGACCTATTTCAGTCTCTTGCGCATGTCGGCTATGATGCGATTAATGGTCGTTAAACAGACAAAATATAGTGATATCATAGTTTTAAGTATTTTTGAGAATTCTCACGCAATTATATATGAGGAAATCTGAGTCAAATTGTGAGTCAAGTTCTGAAATTCAGAGTAACAGTTAGAGCAGTCATTGGCCATCAGTCAGCCATCAGTCAGTGACAGAACAGAAGCATTAAATAATTGAAATTTTATTGCGTTGAGGGACCCAAAATTGTCAATTTTCAGAATTTTAGAATCCTTAAATCCAGCTACAATTCTGTCTGTTTGAAACGTACGTTTACGGATTAAAGGACAACGGGTTTTCCAAGTTGCATAGGATAGTTGCTGAATTATGGAAAATTCGAATATAGCGGTCAACTTTTAGTCCAGGTTAGGAAATTTGGATTTTTTAGGTCCCGCAACGCAAAGATTTCTTTGTTTGAGTTTTATTCTATGCTTTTAGCTCAATCAGAGCATATTTAGACGACAAATCATGTCACTGATCGCTGAATTCAGAGTTAATCTCAATCTCAAAAAGTCACTTTTGGAGTTTGGAAGTATTTTTGGAGAATTCGGGCCACGTGATCGCCATCAGACGCGCGCGCGTGCAATCTTTGCTCGCTCCAAACTAAATTCCAATATTCAACAATCGCGTTTTCACCAAAATTCCCGCTACACGAACCGAAATGTCTTGTTTTCCAGCGAAATCACACGTCGTGAGTAACAAGGAGACTACAAAACGCGACTTATTCTTGGCGTTCTGAAGCCAAATGCCATAATATAGTCACCTGGATGTGAGTTTTGAGCCCTTGAACTCGCGGAAAACACCGCATTCCAAACTACAAACATCCAGCTCTATTCGTGGATTTTCGACAAAAATTGCATTTTCACACGACTCAAATCGAATCACGACGCAAACCTCACTGGGAAACATTTCAACCTGTGCCGCAAACACTTCGTGGGAGGTTGGAGCGGGTCCCGGAACGCAGGGACAAAGAGGCCATTTGATGCGTTGAGATTTATGGGAAGTTGTTACAGTCGCCCCCCGCGATTCCGCCGGAGGCAGCCGGACGGACGGATGGATGCGTCATCAATCTGCACTTTCGAGGGTCATTTTTTGGGAAAAAAACGCCGCCAGGAAGTAAAATTTGTTTGCAACGTTTCACCGATCGCAGAGTTACTGTATGAGCCATAAACACAACGATTCTATTTTTCGTGACAGGAGCCAGAATTCTGTATTGGGCAAAAGCCACTTTTACAACAGAAGAACTTTATGTAAAAAAAAAATTAGAAATTTCCTGAAGTTTTTGGATTTTCGTGTCAAGACCAAATTTTTCAAAATTTTCAAATTTTCCTTCAGTATAAACATGTGAACTAAAAAAATGCATTTTATGAGTTTTCTAATGAGAATTCTCCGTTTACTATCCAATGACATCACCCCCTTCTAGCGCCACAAAATCTCTCTGTTCTTCGCTCTAGGACCCCAAAATAGAGCATTGTGCCTGTGTTGGGCGTGAGAGGAAATCGCCGTTTTTCAAGCGATCTTAAAGGTCGCGTTCAAAGACTATCAGCGCAGCAGTGCCCCCAATGGTGATAGCGACGAGAATAGGCCCATTTCAGTTGCTGAACAACGCCGAACATGAGAGAAATACCAGGAGCGTCTTCGGATCACAACACGGTCGTCTTTTATACCAACGAGATGACGTCCGACTCTGCCCAAAAACACAAAAACCGACCTTTTGACTTGGAAGTTGGGTTGTGAGGGACACGAAATGACGAAATTCAAAACATTCGCGATCACGCGATGTTGACAACTCGGGAGAAACTCTCGCAGAAATTATTAGCAGAAAAAGCGTCTTTTTGGATGAAATTGCGCGTTTTCAGTGTGCGAGCTGCTATCCAAACGAGACAGTCTGACCGAACGGGCGACCTTTGCAGACGAGCGGCGCCGATTAAAACTCTAATTGAAGTTGCACTTTTGAAAATGTTTCCCTGAAAGACATTTTCGTTTGACTCATCGTTTTAGGGCCGAATTAATCGCCTCCCACTCGTTGTTTGATTACGTTTGACGCGTTCTCGAAGCTCGAAAACACAATTTACCATGTTTTAATCGTGGAAAATTTGGCATTTTGGTGGTAATGAGCGCCAACTCCATTTTGAGGGTCTTGAGTGGAAAATAACGACCTTATTAATGGTTTGAAATTTGAGACGGCAGTTCTGTTTACAGTAGGCTGTATGTTTGACATTTACTACTGCTTTGTAGCCTCAGCTCCTACGCCTTTTGGTATTTTGAGGAGAGAATCACGCTCTCCTTCACATGCTCGGCTTACGATGCTACCCACAGCAGATCTGTGAATCAGTGCAGGAGTCATTGTTCTCGGAACTCGCAATGCTTCATCATTGTTTTCATCATCCGCAATCTTTACCTACGAAAATTGAAATTCTCACGCTAAAACAGAGATCTCGCGCCTCAAACGCAGGTTTGAGGTCGAGAGAACAAATCCTGCGTCATCTCCTCATCACACAACTGCGCAGATCGCGCATGTCAAGTGGATTTGCAGGCGGCCAACATTCAACATCGTCCGGCGACAGCGTTCTGATTCACCGTAGAACACCACAAAATCCGCTTCCACTTTATCATCTTCGAACACGTGTAGGCAGAGCAGACGGACGACATTTCACTTGGAGCGTTTGTGAAACTACGGTAGTCTGTCTGGAGTCTGGAGGAGTGAAGTCAACGACGACCAGGACGAGCACTCAATTGATTGCGACGTCTGAAACGCTGATTAGCGAGACAAAAGCGGCGTTTTCAGAGAACACACGATGTTGAGGATTTAAGCGCTTCTGAGCCTTTGTTGACGTGTGCGGATGGTTTTTGGGATTACTCATACGTTGCCTCATACGGTAGGGCAGAGAGAACGCGAGCATTTGATGTGCTGAACGATTCTACTCCATTACCACTTCGATGGTGCTTAGCCAATTTCTCTATTCAGGGCCTCATTTATCACATTTTCCAATCGAATTATCCCTAAATTCGGTCCAGGACACTGACCGTGACACCTTTTTGTGCCCAATTCAATCATCTTTCGCGCTGTGAGGTCACCAGGGCGGCAAATTCACAAGGACTCCACCGTTATTGACTTTTTGTGATTCACGCTCCTACCGTGTCGTCCTATGAACGGTAGCTTAGGATTGTACACCACCAGGCGGCAAATTCCAAGACTCCACCGTTACTTTGTGTGAAATCTGACTTTTGTGATTTCACGCTCCTACGTGTCGTCCTATGAACGGTAGGCTTAGGAGGATTGAGATTACGGAGGATGAGCCGCAAGCTTTCTTTGACGTCTGTGGCGCTTCTGATTTCTTTTTGTTTGAAAAGGGCGCATTAGGAAATCGGGGACGCGGCGGCGCTCTAATCTCTGTGAATTGTACAAGGAGCTGCTGCTGCTGATCACCTGATACGATTTCACACACACACAATTTTGCTCTAATCACATTGTCAAAATGACACCACCGGCGGCGGCGGCGGCGATCTCCCACGTAAATGCGCGCCAAACGCGATTAATCACTCATCGGCGCAGAATTCAAACAAAAAATCTTCTATTCTTGGATCTTGTGATCTGTGTGCGCGTACTCTGCGAGATGAAACACGTCGCCTACAGGGACAGATCGAATTTTAAGCCTTTGAGCCTCTAGGGAGATTGGTGTATGTCAGGAGTTCGCCAGAATGACGAGTTCTAGAAGCATTTTAGCGGGTTTGATGTGAAAGTGCACTATAAGCGCCTTAGGAGATCTGGATTTGCGGTCCTCTTGGACCCGGAATCACCGGGGACATTGCGGCAGGTCAACTTGAAGATTCGCCTGCTTTTCGCCTGTTTTTCGCCTCTTCTGGATTGCAACAAAGAAGACGGCATGCACAGAATTCGCGGCTAATGTAAGCGCTTGCCGCCGCTTTCGCTCGCACACTCGTCATCCAACATCGCTCCTCCACAAATCCGTTTCGAACTCGCCTAATCCTCGAGTACAAACAGCCAGAATTGCCAGAAAATCGCGTGATATCCTGTCCTCACGACATGTTTCAATCTGATTTCCGTCATCGCGTGTCATGTTGAGCCGATCGAGAGCTGCGCGTGCTCACCAGTTGGGCTTCTGTGCTGCTGTGCAGTCACACTGCGCGATGACGTCGACATTGCACCCCAGAGCACAATAACTCGCTCCAAAACAGAGCCTGAGGAGAGTTTAACCTATTTCTGCTTTGGATTCAAGTTAATGGCACTCCCAGAACCACGATTACAAATCCTTGCTTTATAAACAGCGGACGTCAGCAGTCGCTACGCTATTTGGAGTTATGACTGTTCGCATCAACAAGAGTCCATCATACAGTACTCACCGTTGCTCACCGCCTCAAACAATCAAAGTCCTCGCTTGCTGCTGCATGATCAGACTATATTTAACACGCGCTCTGTCATCGCACCCATGATGTGATCGATACCCGGAGCAAAAGTCATTCACTCAGAAGTCCGGAAGCTCATGAAAATCTCATGTAATGCGACCTTTCAGCGCCTCTCGTGCGTGCTCCGCCATCAATAATTCAATCGATCTCATGACGGCATCTTCTGATAAAAACGCGATACGCAACAAGCCTATTGAACTGGACGCCTCCATGCATGCCTCTCCTCACATACACCTCCATGGGGACGTTGTAATGTGAGGAAGTGTGCCTAAAATTAGAAGATTTATTATGTGTGTGAAAGCTCTATGTATAGCGGCGATATATACAACGTACCAGCAATTAGAAGCGAAATTGGGGAAGTGAAATGGGGAGGTATAACAATACATACAAGCAAACCTAAACCTATCACACAGTGATGACAGCGGTCGCATTCGATTCGTTCCTATTGTGCTGTTTCGGACGGCGTCCAACGGAAGTTCGACGAGATTGACCGCGATTAGCGAGCGACTCGTTGACCGAGCGCAACGCATCCGGGAAATCCAGGTGAAGCACAAAACGGACTATCAGAACAGCACAGGCAGCGCACCAGAGAAGCGTGAAGAGCCAGGAGAAGAACTGGACTCCGATGAGAACCCACTGTATGTTAATTGCCTTCAGACGAGCTGTTATAGGTCCGATTTCATCTAGATTGACGCATTCGTGACTGAAATTGGCAATATGAGGGATCGACATGGCGCAGTAATTGAGGATACCTGTTTTTCGGCGATATTTCGGTTGCGCAAAAGTGGATGACGCCTTGGAAAAGCTTGTAACAAAGAACAAAGCAGAATATGCAGTAGATGGAAGATATAACAATGAGAAAAGGCACTAATCTCGCAGCGGCGTTACCCAATCTGTAAATATTTAACAAAAATGAAAAAAAGCTCGATTGCAGGTAACGCTACCCTTGGACTTTTAAGAGCACAGTCGGTTTGATCAATAACATGTAGACGGCAATTATTGCAGAACCCATAGCTGAAGCAATGCTTCCATACTGGACGATTGAACACGTGCCTTCATCTCCTGGTAGAGTTTGAATCTGAAAAATTGAAATGAAAAATAGATTGAAAAAGGAAATGTAACATCAAGGCGCCAATAAGAAGGTTGCGATCGAAAGGTCACTGATTCCGAGCAAAATCCTACACAAATCAACTATATTAAAGACTGCGCCCGGACAACGAACAAGCAACTAATACCGACCATAGAAATAATAGATTCTGGCCTCAAGAACTGCCTACGAATGCCAAGTACAAGTCGTACCAATCTGTACGCATGTCAAAAACTTTGGCGAGCAAATGGACATCAGGAAAAACGAGTATACTGAAAGAATCGGGGATTCAACGCAGGTTTGTTGCTAATGGTAAAATTACTAATATGCTATGATGCATATTCAAAATATATAGAAATGCAAATAAAACAAACGTAGCAAGCTTAAAAATCATAAACCTACATTATACATTACCTAGCGCGGTTTAATCATTGCACGGTTAGCTACAAAATTACAAAATTGTCAGAAAGCAGCTTCAAACTATTATGCTTGCATACTTACCACTGTGGTAGAATTGAAGTCCCAGTGAGCGCCGAATGGACACTGAAACTCGGCTGTGACACTGGAAACCAGATAGGCGACAAGTGTCGAGATGATGAAGACAAACGTCAACGCGACGGCAGTGGAGTAGTGAGCGGAGCGCAGAAGCAGAACTGCACGCCGCGCTGGAGATATAGACCAGACATACCTGCAACTGAACGACTTGACACAGGCGAATTATTGATAATGGACAAACCAGGGCTTGCGACGATCGTTCGGTTGTCTTCCGCTCCTCGCGATCAGATCAGCGGCGTTCCCAGTGCTCTGCCGTCGGACGCCAGCGGCGAACGCAGAAGCGCTAGGCGACACCGCCGTAGCGGAACCTGCGGCCGCTGCGTTGCCTGACAATTCGTCGACTTCGAAGCTCGAATAGACGCGTGGAGCGTCGTCCTCTTCAGCTGCGATTTTATTTAACGCCACTCTGAAGTTGACCTTACATGAAGCTACTGACTGATTAGCCACAAATACGGTAGCGTGAGGTACGCTTAGACTACGGTAACAAACACAATCCGGTTAAAAATTTAACATATTTACAATAAACAACTTTAACAAAATCCTAAATTTTCTTCATTGCGTGTCCGCCAATGTACTGTAGTCCTGAGTATACGGTAGTGATACCTGTTGCAACACTAAATCATATAAATTTGAAATTGTACAGAACGTATGCGTGTAATACCATAAGGCGGTCATTCCTGGGTGATCGACAAAGTTAAAAACAGGCGACGCGAGGCTTAGAGTAACCAAAGAGAGTTGCAGGGCGGTGTTAATCTGAAACAAGGTGGTCGCTTGATTAATACTTGTGAACTAGAACGCACCTTGCTCATCAGAGTCGGCGTTACTTCCATCGAAGAAACAGTCGGGTCAAAGAAGCGTTTGAAAGTGATCGGGTGGGCAAGGGTTTGATAGCGCTTGTAAAATCCTCCCGTGATCAGGCAAACATCACGAAATATGACAATGGTTGTCAAGGCTACTGAAATTGCAAATCATAAACCTAGCGTTTTGGGGCGATTCTAACTCACGTGGAATCAAATGAACGTAAGTAAGCGTAACAAACAGACAGCTAACGAGGAGCTTATCGGCAACAGGGTCCAGAATGCTTCCCAAGTTTGATTTCTGGCCGGGAACGTTTCGAGCAATAAATCCATCGAGCTGAAATCTGCATCGTCAATCTTAAATCGTACAGAAAGACGGTCTTACCATATCTGACAGTCCCGCGATAGTGAACAACACACATGCCGGTGTATAGGCAGCGTTGACAACGAGAGCTCCTATCACAGGCGTCAATGCTATCCTGAAAATGCAAAATTGAGGTGCAAACACAACTGCGAAGATGCCTGCGCTCACCTCGCGACGCAGATTCCATTCGGTACCGTAACGACCTTATCCCCGAATTTGCGAATGCCCGCCTCGTCCAAGCGATCACGAATTTGTTCTCCGCGCTCCCTGATCTGCTCTCCGCGCTCCTTCAGATGTTCTTTCTGCTCCTTAAATGCTCTGAGCTGGGGTTACGTAACAGTTCAGCTCAAAACTCACATTTTACCGCGTTTCACAAACTCATGATCCCTGATCTGCTCGCCGCGCTCCTTCAGAACGTCCCTCTTCTCGCGGAATGCACTAAAACAATCCAAAGACGCGAATCAACGCCTCGCATTGAGCATGGGTGGAACTCACTCCTGTCCGCGTCGAAGTAGGTCATCGCCTCTCGAGGAGAGCACACGAACGGGCTGAAGTCGCTGAATCACAATCGATCGGATCGCACATGCCGCCCACGGTCGTAGAATCATGAGAATCCGAGAATCCGTTCCGGAAGCGGAATGTTGCGGTCAAAAACTGAACGTTCTCCATAATTTATCTTTACAAACTTTGTCCGTACTGCGCAATTTTACACACAGGATAGTCGTGCCGAGACACCAAATAAAGCCGAAGCGATGCTCACAGTATACCGCGAATTTGACCATATAAACCCGTTCAAAACCGGCTATTTTCAGATCGCGAATCATGGCTCCACGCGGCTCAGACACTCCGCTGTCCTACTATCAACCCTCGTTTCAAGAGCGTCGGGCATTCACCGACCGGCGCCTCCACTTTGAGCGCATTCAGGCGAAATACGACGACAAAGTGCCGGTGATCATCGAGCGCTACGCTGGCGAGCTGAATCTGCCCGAAATGAGTGAGTGCAAGTTCCTCGTTCAAGAGGACGCAACGCTCGCGCAGCTGATCTACTTGGTGCGGCTGCGCTTGCAGCTCTGTCCGTCGCAGGCGTTCATGCTCTTCGTCAACAACATGTCGCTGGTCTCCTCTACGACCACGATGCGGAGCATGCAGAACGATTTCGCTCAAGAGGACGGATTCGTGTACTTGACGTACGCGAGTCAATCGGCTTTTGGTTAACCCTGTAGTCCGCATGATATTTTCGTAATCTTTGCAAAACGGTAATAAACGAGTTTATGGCGTAACCAAGCTTTATTCTGATCAATCGCAGCCGCTAGTATCCTTCCTCCTGAACGTCGAAGAGCGCCTTCAACTCTTCTATCTTCTTCCGTATATCCTCGCCTAAAATCTCCTCTTCTGTTCGCCCAAACTCAACACGTTCAATCATCTTACGTTCAAAAGCGCGCCAAGACTCTGGAAACTCCCTTCTCAAATCGGCCTGCACATTCTGCGGCAGGTGATCGCCGCGCTCGTAGATCCTTACGAGAATGGCGATGATCTGTTGATTGCCTCGTTCGGTGCGGTCAGAGTGGACAAACGCCGCGATTCGCAGAGATCGCAGCACCTGAAATCAACTCGTATTCGTGCTCTCCACCTTTCACGATTCTCACATATTTCGCGTATTGCTGAGCTTCCGGGGAAAGGCGGTCGATTTGCTGAGCGATTGTGCTCTTCAGAGTCATCACTTTCGGGTAAACACTCGGAATTTCAGTGCGGATCAGCTCGAGCGACTTGTTCACTGCGGTGTCGGGGTTCCGCACAGGCGAAATCGACAAATTTGCTGATGATGTCATCGAGTTTCAGCGCTTCTTCGGCGGTGATTTGATCGAAAAATCGCTTTCCGGCATTGGGAAGAAACTCTGAATTGAATAAATTAGTGGAGAAGCATACGATAATAGAAGAAAACGTCTCGAATTGCTGCTCAGTAACCGTTTACACCCACTTCTCTGCTCACCGATCAACACAACAATGTAGACAGTGAATGCGCAGCCAGACATAAGCGCCCGCATCGGCAGCAACAAGTGCGGGGTCGCCATTTCCAGCGATACGACCAATTTTTGGAACTTCTACCTCGGTTTCGGCCAGGTAGATTATTATCACCGCACGCACGGAACGATCCATGTGTGTTTACGGCATTCGACCACTTACCGTAGACGATAGCCGCGCCCTTAGGGATGGGCAGAGAAGCGATCGCTCCAATCAATGCACCGAGCACAGCACAAAGCACAAATCGTGTCATTCTGGCACTGATTCCATCGTTGAACTCACAGTGCCTTTAAATATCCCGCCGCGATCGAGTGCATCTGACGCTAATTGGCTTTAATCCTCCCGAATCGCCCGACGGATGGATGACTCACTCGCTGCGAGACCATAATCGGTAACAGCGAATCGATTGAGCTGAAACGAACTGCGATGCGTTGTAAATTTTGGTGTTAGATCGTCCGCCTTTGTTTATTGAAAACGATAAGATTCGATCGCCTTCGCTTTTCAGCTCACTGTGCATTCGGTAAACAGAGTCAACGAGCAGCGCGATATGGCAAGCGGTGGCGATCCTGTGCCTTGCAAGAACGGATGCGGCTTCTACGGAAACGGAAGTTTTGACTTTTACTGCTCCAAATGCTTCAAGGAGATTTCACCCAAAGTCGAATCCGTGGATGTTGCGTGTCCGGTGGTAAGTTTCAACGTTTTCTGCCCGCACTGACAGTATTCTTGTAGGTGGCAGAGGAGCCTGAGAACCCCAAAAAGAAGAATCGCTGCCGCGAGTGCAACAGACGCGTCGGACTGACGGGATTCTCGTGTCGTTGCGGCGGTCTCTTCTGCTCGGAGCACCGCTACGAGAAGGAGCACAATTGCAATTTTGACTTCAAATCGCTCGAGCGTGACCTGATTCGCAAGAACAATCCGGCCATTCAGGCTGCGAAGATCGATCGGGTCTAGGCGCCAAGTGCTTCCGGCTGTTTGTACATAATTGTCTCGTCTAAAAATATAGCTGGTCTGGAATTAAATGATTATTGCACAACGTCTGCGACTGGTAAACCTATAATCCTGACCGCTCGTTTCAAGGTCAATTCTGTAATCGTCGGATTTCACAAGACCATAATAGGTGCAAATGACGAAATAGACTTTCATTGGTAACCATCACACAATTCACAATGATACTAGCGGCCGAAATATTGGCTCACGATCGAAGACGATCGTCGTCGGCGAAGCCATAGACAATTTACGCTTCGCCGAAAACGCGATCGGCTTCGATGACATCAGCCGAGAAAGCGCTCCTCTTCGGTGACTTCGAATCCAAACGAATCGCGCCCACACTTCTCAACTGGCACCGTGGTTTCTGCTACTCGATGTCGCGAATCTCGCAAACATGCTAATGTGAGCGGATCACCACAGCAAAGTCCAAAGAAAAGCGGTCGACCGTCGATACTGAAGAAGAAAATTCAACAGACGCAGAGCTATATCTTCTAGGTCCGTTTGCATGGTGTTATTTCTCGTTAAATTCTGCTTTTAGCTCAAATATTGACATAAAACGAGAACGCACCAATTTCTCGAACAATGACGCATGTGCTTTAACCAGTCGAGGAGGCTTTACATCACGAGCTAAGATGTAGCACGACAGCTCAAAATCTCCATAAGGAAGAGTTTGTCTTAGCCGTAGTTTATTGTTATGCAACGTGAAGCAGATTTGAGTTTTGCGAGAAGATTCAACAGAAGAGCTCAAGCACGTCGATGGATGCGAAGGAGCTTATACTCCACTGTCTTCAAAGAATTCAATGGGTATTGCTATCGCTCTTAACGAGTATTCAATGCCAAATGGATCGTGAGCGTGCTCATGAACTGGAACATGCGATTGACGTTTACGAAAACGATGCGCACCAAAGGTTGAGGAGCCTCGGTCTCGCTGCTGAAGATGAGCCGACCCCTATTCCTACAAAGCAGTCATGGTGCCGCTGTTTAAAAAAAGTCCAACTGAATGGAATGCCAATGTGACGTTCGATCCCGAATCTACGCCCAAAGCTGTCCATATCAAACATTTCAGTGACGTTCGAGACGGATACTACGCCACTCGCCGCCACTCGTCGCAGACTATCAGCGTAGTGAAAGTAGTGAATTGAGCAGCAAGGAAGTGGTTTGTTGAGGTGTTTTTTAAGTCATTACGTCGGATTTTTGAGAAAATACATGATATAGCAGCACCGACTCTTACCGCGACTGCCCTGATCGCCACTGAGCGTCTCGTCAGAGGTTTCGACGTGCCGCCTGTATGCGAGACATTGAAGAACACGTGGAGAATTTTCACGATGCATGAAGATGCGCGATCTTCACTGATGACTCGAGTGTGTTTACCGCCTTGTTGGTGTTTTGTAGTGTTGCTGCCTGTTGTCAGTGCACTACGGGACTTGGTCGCTCGTTTATTTTGTGGTCGTATTTGTGAGGAAGGAGGTCAATGAATTGGAAATTGCTGTTGAAAACGCATCGTAGACGCTTTGAAAAGCTGTTCATTTTTCATTCATTCTTCCCGCTACAGATGTCTTTTGTTTTTAGTCGTTATGCTTTCTGGGAGAACGACGGCGACGCAGTTCCCCAAGCTGCACCATGTGCGGCACAGTCGAAGCGCAGCATTCGCGCTGCCGGAAGGATTTGAGCCCGAAGACAATATGCTCATGCTCCTACACGCTCAGCAGCAGTTTGACGAATACGTGGAGAAATTCGACCCGAATTTTACTTTGAATGGTTAGTTTTGTGTCTTACGCATGTAATGTGATTTTAATTTAGAAGCCACTGAATGGGAAAATAAGGACGATGGCGTCACTGAACCGGAAAAGGAACCAGAAGCCGCGCTATCTCAACTTCACAATTTTCCCCATGAAACGTACTCTAAATCAACGGCGCCGTGTGAGTATATTCAAACAGTCGTTCCTCCGCATCAATTTATGCACTCACATCATATGAGAATCCAACTGATTGAACGCCCCGCTCCCACTCAATGGACGAACACCATTCAGCGATATTTTCCTACGGACTTCTCGCGTCCGCCCCCAGTCTACTCGTCTCTTCGCGCACACAATCAGAGTTATGGACACCGCCGTGGTCGCAACTTCTCCGACTCTCTGCCCAGTGCCTATCGCCATCATACTAATCAAGATGAATGGAACACGAAATGGAAACGGTCGTATCGATCAGTGCCGGAGCAAAATGTTCAGAGGTTAGCTCTTTTGCATCAATTGCTCATTGTTTTAAACATATTTTACAGGAATAGGTCGTACAAGCAGCGGAATTTCAGCACGAGCTCGGAAAACGTGGCGCACAACAAATTCCCCCGTGAATTTATCGATGAAGATATCATTTTCAAATCTGAAGGGATTATTGAATCTTCATCACTGCAGTCTGGTGAAGCTTTTCCTACTTTGTCCGCTGCACAGGAACAGCTGAAAACCCGGAAGACCATTTGCCACACATTTGTGAAACAGCAGCATTCGCGTGATGTGAATTAGAAAGAAGAAACCAACCTACCTTTGTTATTCAGAAATGTAAAAAGTTGTTGTCACTGTTCGTTTATGTATCTCGTTTGAAGCGAGTTGAGTTCAAGAATGTCTGCTGTATCTGCGCTGTGGTGGTCGCCCTCAACACGTGTATTTATACGAAATTGCTGTTTTACGGGATAAAAGTATCAGGCGTGGCGTGCACATCTTGAAACGATTTTGCTACGGGTGTGAATCGTCACACTTCTTCTCTCATCCATTGCGATGCTGTAATTTATCCATATATTGCTCGGTACGCTCGATCACCCCCATCCGACCAGCAATGAGCGTTTACAGACCCACTTTCCAAGAGCGGAAAACCTTCGGCGACCGGAAACGCATGTCCGCCGACTGCATGCGAACGCATGTCGGAAAGCTGCCTGTGATTATCGAGCGTTTCCCAAGCGAGAAGAACCTTCCGCTCATGGAGCGTTGCCAATTCCTCGTCGAAGAATACGCGACATTCGCGGAAGTCGTTTCGATTATCCGAAAACGTCTCCAGCTCACCAGCGAGCAGTCGATCGTTCTCTTCGCCAACGAGACTACAATTCCGTCGTCGATGGGTACCGTAAACCATTTTTACCAGCAATATAAGCACGAGGATGGCTTCCTGTACCTAACCTACGCAACGCAGTCGTATTTTGGTTGATTTTATCGTTGTTTTGTGGAAGTTACGTTCGTAATAAATGGTTTTATTGAATTAAATAAGTCGACTGAATTCGTTGATCGACCACCCGAAGCACTGGAATTAAAGCGAATGCTTTCTGAAGACCTCTCAGTGGGAATACGGTAGATCTGAGGCTAAATCATCCTCGATTTTACAACTTAAAAGAAAGCACACATTGACAGAATTCGTTTATTGCTCCACGAGAAGTCCACAATCACACATCACATAAACACACGAAGAGATCGACGACGGTCCACGGAGTTCTAGTTCTGCTTCGGAGCGGCGGCGGTGGCTTCCTTGACCTTCTCGATGTAGGTGTCCAGCATTCCCTTCGAGTAGGCGAATCCGACTCCGGCGGCGACGATCACGAAGACGATAACGAAGGCTCCCATTGCTGCTGCGGCGCGACTGCTGACGATCAGTTGATGTGCTTTCTGCTCCGCAACCGTTCCTTTTATGTAAATCGAACATGTAAATCACGTCTGCACAGAAGTTTGTCTAGAAATCGGCGCGCCGTAGTGCGTACACCGACAAAGTGCGGCGGTAGGCGACCTCGGCAAAGTAGTTGTCCACTCTCTCGTGCGTCACTCGAATAACCGTGTGGCCCTCTACGTTGAAGGACGATTCCATCGTAAATCCTTGGCTTGAGAGGTGCGTGGAGATCTCCCGGGTGTTGAAGCAGTTGAGAAATTGGATTGTACACGGTTTGTGCCGCGTGATGAAGAGCACCTGAAAATGGACTTGAATTAGGCATTTAAAAAGAGCCAAATTCCAGGGGTTTGCAGCTTCATTTTGGAGCAGTGACACTTCCAACGCTTCCTCGTATTTTCAAAACTAATACAACAATGAGATTACTCACCTCAATGAGGGACAAAACGTCCGCAGCGATCATCATAAATCGGATATTCAGAATTTCCAGCTCTGGATTATGCTTGATGACCGTGGCGAGCCCGCGCACTCTGATTTCGTTAATTGTTAAAAACTGAAACAATCAGAATGACCGCAAAGCTCCAACGCTACTCCTACTCACCCTCACTCGCTTGTGAACAATCAGAAAATCGCATATTTTGGACGTGAAGCAGTCGAATGTGAAGTTGTTGGTGCTGTTGATGAAGACCGGATGGCGGAGAAGGTCGCCGAGCTGATCGTATGACTCTAATACCTGAATTGTGGCTTATTTAATGAATTAAACATGATTTTATCGCACCCTGCACTCTTGAACATCCTTCATCGCCGGAAGAAACATCATTTCGTGGATATCCAACGGATTCGCCTTCTTCTTGATCATGTTCCTCAAAATCCGTTTCAGTCGCGTTTTCTTCTTTGCGCCTGACGACTCGCTGCCAATTACCAACGTCGTGGGCGCGTCCTGAAGATCCTTCAACTCGTCTGCCGAAATCGTGCGCTCTTGGAGCCATTCTCCCACGTAGAGACGATTCTTCCGCGGGTCGATTCGTAGGTTAGTCATGTCGGGGACGAAGCAAACCGACAATTTCGTCTTCGCGCCTTAAATGAGAAAAGCGACGCAATGGTGACCGCTGGCAGTGCTTTCAGACAAAAAAAGTAATTCGAACGTTAAATAAAAAAGTCGGGCTCAGCCGGTGATCGAAACCGGGACCTCTCGCACCCAAAGCGAGAATCATACCACTAGACCACTGAGCCGCTGCGAATTAATGAGCATGTTGTCGACATAACAATATTGCGTGCGTTCCCTGATCAATGAGGCGAAGGATACGATATTGTGAACGAATATCGAAAGTTCACTTCTGATTGTGAGACGAGTTCGTTCGTTCGCAACGCTGAAATTATGAATAGCGACGCCGTTGAGGTAAAAATCCATCAGTTTGCTTTGAAACGAGCCTAATAATCTGTTTCAGCGACTCGTAATTGCTGCGGAGAGCAGCGAAGCCTATTCCGCTTTAATTGTCGACCCAAAGACAGGCTCATCAACGTGGAGTTTGAAAGGAAACGAGCTCTATGGAGCGACGCTCGGTCAGGTCGTCCCAGTCGGTAAGTAATTGCTTTGATTATTACAATTTATATTTCGAAGCGCTTGACTTCAACGTTATCTCCGCGTCCACAGATCTCTTTTTTGAGATTTTTGCCATACGTCAGCGCTTGCAACGTCTTTATTATCACGTTTCATTCCTGATTGAAAATATTCCAGGCGAAGCCGGAGAGCATCTTCTACTAACAGTCCCGGACAAACCACTTCTTCATGTCATTGCTGTCCATAATCGCAACCGACTTCACCAGAAATCCGTAATTCCCGGTCCTGTGAAATACGCTGTGACCACGAGCGATGGAGCCATTGTATTTTGCGCGATTGGAACTCAAATTTTTGTTTGGATGGTATCGCGTCTCCTTTGTTTTTGGGTACTGACCGTTCATTTTAGTTAAACAGTGGTGATCTGCTATCAATCGTTGATGCCCATTACCAACCAATTACAAAGCTCCAACTCTGCGCCGACGATTCGATGTTGATTTCGTGCTCTAAAGATGGAAACGTCAATGTTTACCTAGTTGCTGAGTACGTTTTAATATTCAATCTATGTTCTATGTGTTAACTTCTATTTTCAGTATTTTATCTGGTGGTTTGTCAGGTGGAGTGGCACCACATGCGAGTTGGACAGCTCATGGCCTTGCCATCACCGACATGGCTGTGACGCTAAGCCAAAATCCCCGAATTCTAACGTGTTCAGCAGACCACAGCGCTGTTCTTCGTGGTTTAACTCTACCCGAACCGATCCTGAAAGTATCGGCAGATCGACCTTTTACCGCTTGCGCTATGGATCCAGCGGAATCGCGTGCTTTCCTTGGAACTGACAAAGGAACAATAGTGCAGATTTCGCTCTTTTCGGCTGTACGTTGTCAATCAACATTTGTCCTGGAACTAGAGTCAATTTTAGGTTGAAACTCGCGATTATTTGATTTCAACGCACAATACAGAAGATGAAATCTTCCCTATTTTCGTAGGCCACTCCGCACCTGTAACGCGCATCGTTATCAATGCCGATGGATCCATGATGGCTCAGGCGACCAAACAGGAGGATACTTCATATGGGACGTGCTGAGTCGCCAGTGTTTGAAAGAGTCGAGCATGAAAGCTTCGATATCGACTCTATTTTTCACATCCAACTGGTCGAGCCTAAGCGATAACGAGTACCAGAAATCGGATGTCACATTCGGGCTACTGAAGAAGAATAAGTCCCCAAATACCATGATGATTCCTATTCTCCCAGCGGATTTTCTGGCCAGAACGGTGAAGAAATAGTCGAATGGTTCTTGGGAAGGAACCCTATTGAAAAGGTAATTTTGGCGATTTAACTCTCGAGATTAGAGATGAATTTCAGAAGAAAGCAAAAACTGAGGATAAAACAGAAAACGGCAACGAGAGTGAAACGATCGCCGCGCTGAAGAGGGACATCACGAAACTGAAGAAAGCGAACAGAGAATTGTTTGAGCACGCTAAGAAGGCCACGCAACAGAAGAGTTGATTGTTTTGTTGTTCGATTGTTTTGTTATTCGTTGTTATTGTTACTTGTTGACCTTGTTTTAAAATGTTTAACGCGACGGAAAGGTAAGATATTTGCGTACTCGTTTTTAGGCAACACGATGGAGTACTTCCGTGTGAATGGAGAATTCGGTCCCGTACAGTCGTGATAAGTATTTCTCTACATTTCTGCAAGTATTGCCAACGTTATCAGCCGATTCTGCGCTCACATGTTACCTCTCGATAGCGTCGATGTCAATCCGCTGAGGATCGAACTTCGTTACCCGTTGCTTGTGATTTGGAACTTGAAAGACGAGGCAGAGTTTGAAGCACTTTTTGTCACGATTGACAGATTCTATGCGCTTCAGTTGAACGTAGAAACATTTCCTTAGGTTATTCGGCATTTTCATTGCAAGTTCCTCGCGAAATTTGTCGATGCTGACTTGTTCTGGCTTACTGTAGTATGGAGTAGATTTGAGAGCGTGAGGTGAGGCTACCTACTTTGTGATCGCCTTCTTCGTTATATCTCGATTGAGGAAGACGAGCCTCAGCAGGTAATCCCAGTTGTAGTGGCAGCGAATGTACGCTGAGACATTCCTACAAGTGAAAAATCCACGTTTTTTTGGTTAATCTGAGGCGCCCAACCGTTCGATTTTCCAGACTGTTCGAACGCGCGTTTTCGCGTGACTCACCAGCTTCTGCGGCGCACACGTGTCGATCGAAACAAAGTAGTGGATTCGCGCACCGATCCTCTCGGTGCCTAGGAACTCCAACTTTAGCCGATTATCGACGATTTCCTCGCCGATTCGCATGTTCAGCTCCTCGCGAATCAAGCGGAACGTCTCCTCCTTGACCTTCTCCACGTCTCCGACCTTCCGCACCAGAATCAGACACGCCGACTTGTCTGTCGCGTCAGGCTTCACTTCCATGACGTAGTCGGAGCCGTAGATTTGCCGATAGAAGGGTCTACAAAGCAGCATCTGTCAACGGCTACAGTAGTCTCAAATTACGGTACTTGTCAATTTCGTAGAGTTCAGTTGAGAAGACGCCGGTGAATTCGCGCGGTTTTGACTTAGCGCCTAAAGTTTCAGTTTCCACGAGGATGCAGAGATGAAGAGAAAGAACTAACCCAAATGAGATTCACAAAGAAGTGGCGCTCGGCGTAGTCGTAGCCGAAACGGAGATCGAAACGTTTCAAAGTGCGGTGGAAGAGCGTGAAGAGGTGGAAGAATCGCTTCGATACCAGCGTTGTCTTATCTCGTTTGAGATACTCCCCGCGCCACGAGTTCAGAATTCGCCGGATTCTGCCGCGGTAGAGGATTCGCTCCGGTGAGAACATCGGATATCGACCCTGCAACGTTGCACCCGATCATTGTTGCTTGCAATGTTCCACTCACCTTGAAGCAATCGCCCAAACGAATATCCTCCAGCCGATTGAACACCTTGTGATGGCTGGCGATGAGTCTTCGCAGGTCCTTGAGCATAATGTCGACATAGGTGAGATTCGCGGGATAGTCGAGTCGCGGAAAGAGGCATTTCAGCGAAATCACTTTCACGTGACTCCGGAACTGCGAGAGAACGTCCTCCGTGATCACTTTGCTCGGACGCCGTTTGTTCGTGTAGATTGTCAACGTGTTGAGCGGCGCGTAGCGAAAGCTGCAATGAACGCATTTATGGAGATTTCAAAGAGCTGAAACGGATTCTATCAAATTTTATTATTTAATAAATAATTTATTGAATATTAAATGAATTTTGACGATCTTTGGAGCGTTACAGCGGCGCCATTTATGCCCTAAAACTGGGCTAAAACTAGCAGCGAATCCCGTCGTATTCAGCCATGCTCTAGAGAGCGAGCAATGTTGCAATTGGCGCTTTTCAACGACATACAACCATCTGATCACGTTTCCGATCCTCTTCACGCATCACAGCACATCCTCAATGTGCTTTTTACACAACAAAAACTCACTCGACGATCAACCCGACGCGAATAATTCCTCCCAGGTATTCGTCGAGAATGAATCGATTCCACTCGCGATTCAGAAGCCTCACTTTCAGCAAAATCCTCCGTGGCAGCAGCCCGAGAACGCGACGGATGACGTCGAACGGCAGCTCATCCGCTGATCCGATCGCCGCTCCTCTCGTCGCCATCTTCGGTCTTCTTCTCCGCGCGGCAACCGCCACGGATAATGCCTTCGAGCGAGAGGAACGCCGTCGAAGGGAGGGTTCTTCCTCGTGGTCGGCTCGTTCCTCCGAATCAATAGTCGACGCCGCGCCATTGAGTTGAGTCCACTCTCGGTAGCTCATGAGTCATGTGTGCCATTGCTGCTGCCGCGCGAAGACGACGCCGATGCGCGAACGGAAGAAGGAACTCCCAAGGCGCTCCTAATCCCAAGTGCGCTTAATCCGCGCGCTGAACTGGCTAATAATCCGCCACACACGCTTCGATGAACGTTGAGCTCCCATTTCTGCACTAAAACACAGTAGGCGTTTGACGTCAACACGAAAAGGCGACTTGTGGCGCCCATGACGAATGCCGATCGCAAAGGGAATACTCGAGTCAGTCCGCATACCTAGAAGCGCGAAAATCATGTTACGTGATTGTACAAGCTCGATTTATCGAAGGAATCAGCAAATTCAAGCTCCTAAACCGGTGCTTTTGACCAAAAATCCTTCGAAACCAGAAATCAACGCTTTCTTTATGGAAATAGACTCAGCGCGGGCTGATAACGCCAAGGCTCATCAGCTGAAGCTTGAGCCGAGTAGGAGGCTTCGAGAAGTAATTCCCATGGACGTAAGACTCAATATGTATGTAATATGCACCTGTATTAAAGCATTGCGACAAAATTTCAACAAAACAAAACTAAGAAACTAAAGCGCCCCATTCCTGTCGTCCGCTTTTCTCACCTCCTCTTCGATCATCCCCAACTGGATTTGCGCGAGTCGGAAAGAGTTGAATGCGATCTCTTTCTTCGGCAGAGGCTCCTTGTACTTGGTCGTGTTGACCACGATAGGCGGCTCCTCCTTCACAACTACCTTCTGCTCTTCATCGTCCTCTTCGTCCTGCTCCTCTTCCTTCACTTCGGGTTGCTTCGGGCCGAGCTTCTTCGACTGGAACATGTTCACCTTCTTGTATTCCCATTTCGCGTCGTCCTCGCGTTCCACACGCGCCTTTTCCGCAATGATCTTGTTAGCCAGCGGCTCCACTGGCTTCACTTGGAACTCCTGGCCGCAGAGAATGTGACAGTAGTTTGGGTCCAAAATCTCCCTAATGCAGTCTTTCTCCACAAAGAGCACGTAGGCATAGTGCCGATGGGTCTCCGATCCGCGATCCCGCGGAATGACGACGTCCTGTACTGGGCCGTACCTATCGAAATGTCGCAGAAGGTCATCTAAATGAGGCACGATTGAGCAGATCTGAAAAGCGGTCGAGACTCCTTACCTTCAGTCACCTTCTTTGAGATTCCTCCGCAGAAGATCTTCCGCTCGTGACGGGGCGTTCGCGACTCCTCTCTTTCAACGGGAGCTTCATATGGAGTTTCATAGTCAATCAGCAGATTACTGTTGGCGGCAGTTCGTTGCTCGTTGTGCTCCGATGCGCTGACAACTCGTGGATACCGCTGCTCCCGGTTGTATCCAACGTTCCTTCTATCCACATAGTAGCCATCGTAATTTCGCGATGGACCGTCTTCTCTCAGATACCTCTGCGCATGAGTTGGACTCCATTGACACTGATACTGCGGACTGTATCCGTATCCACCATCATAGTACCTCAACTCATCATAGTGGCTGTTGTAGTGGCCTAAATCAAAATTCTCATTAACCTCTGAACCTCAAAGCCATGATAAGTCCTACCGTGCCAGCGTTGCGTCTTTGGATCGAAAGAATAATCAGTTCTTGAATGCCCAGGACGATCCTCATGCCTGTAATCTCGATAATCTCTCTGATTGTGGCTATTATACGAGTAGCTCTGGTTGTTGTGATAGCCGGAGTAATCGCGAGAAGCCTGATGGTTGTAGCGAGGCTTGGAATAGCCCCAATTTTGATTACTCCGAGAGCTATTGTAGCCTGACGAGTCACTGTTGTAATCAATTCCACGGTTGCCATAGGCTCCTTGCTGGTTGTAGTTGCTTCTGCTGCGGCCGTTTTGGCCGTAGTTGCGGTTGTAGCTCCTATTCTGCTCTGTCCACGACTGATTTCTCACTGATTGACCGTTGAATCGATTATTCTCATCTTGCGCCCTGTGATCGTACGCGGAATGACCTGCGCGATGATTGGAACGCTCTAAATGGCCAGATGGGCGGTAAATTCGCATAGCTGAAGCCTTGGACTCACCTTGATTGCGTGGATTCGGTCGTTGAGCGTCGTAATTCGAGCGACTGTGCTGATTCCAATGACGATTCGAGCCATAGCCGCTCTCCAAGCCGCTCTGAGCGCGATTCTTTGAAAACTGACCCGATTTGTCAGATCTGCGATTGCAGCTCGTCTCCGGATCGCTATCGTGAACAGAAAACTTCGTTTCGTGATCGACACCGTCGCCACGCTCTGTTCCCGTGTCGCTCGTTTCACCACAGTGACGGTCGGTGGCGTCGTCATCGCTGTCCCAGCGATCGACTCCTAATCTTGAATCAACGGAATAACGGCGATGACGCTCCATTTTCAGCTAAAATATCGAGATAGAACGTCTGCCTGTACTGCGCGTATGTAAATACAGCGAGTGTGGCGCGAAAGCAGTGCGAGCAAGCGACGTCGCCGCGCTTTCAATCGATATCGATGGCACAACCTGTGTCACTCAGGGTCAGCCGCTATGCTACGCCAGCTGCATAGCGACCAGATGGTCGTTTGCATAATCGGAGATTTCAAAATTTAGGCCACAGAATAACGCGCATAATTGTGGCTAAATCAGGTCAGAAGAGCCTAGAAAGCGTACAGCCGACTCTGGCTGCTCACAAGCGTGGCGACCGGGGAGCGTTGAATGTATTTGAATATGGTGATAGGCAGGACTCCACGATGCGCGCGCGCTCTTATCTGTCGTTCTGTCACGAATGGACGCTAATCGTACTCGTGCAAAACTAAAGCATTGTTAAAGAGACTCCATCGGCTGGACATATCGGTCAATCGCACAGATACCTCTGTTATGAGACCGTGACGCTACCGTAACAACCACAAACATGGACACTCCAAAGGCCGGCGACGCAATAAGCACCAGAACGCCGAATTGATCGCTTGGATTCTGAACGACGTACAGAGCGAATAAAATTTGTCAGGTTGCTTACAGTAGTCGCATTGACCGCATTCCCGCTGCACATAGAAGACGCAGAGATATACGGCTTCTTACCGCGACGTCGGATCGGCAATCGTGTACGAAGCGGACGTCGTTCGCGCGAAAGTCGGACAAGGTCCAGTTTACGTCGGCGACCTCAACGCGGCGATTTCTTCGTTGAAGGCGAGCGCGGAGGACGCACCGGAAACCGAGGAAAACGTCTTCGATCGTATTTGCGGTACGGCAAGAGCTTGTGGATACCGGCGCGACGAAGGAGCAAGATCACTACATCGTGTTGGGGCTCCCCAAGTTGCGCTGCAAGGCCACGAAACTGCAAATCAAGCAATCCCATGAGTGCAGCTCAATTTGGAGTTGAAATTCTCGGTTATTTATCAGATCGCCAGAAATCAGTGAATCACCATCTGGACAAGCGCAAGCACGACCGAGGCAAGAAGTGAACGTATCAAACTTCCTCTGCATCAACTTTACGTGTATCTGAAATCGCTGCTTTCGGTCGCGCTGCACGATCACTGAACATTTAAAAAATATGAGTTTTTTTGCCTTTTTCCGCTCCTCGCCACATCGGGTTATTATTCGCGTCGGGTTCTGGCTGCTGCATCATGATGACTGATTTGTTACACTGCGCGAGCGGCTGGCCGGTCGGAATAGTTGCCTCCTGCCGTAAGCAGTGCGCGGCGCTCTGCGTTCACCTTCTTCTCGCGATCGCCCGTCTCGGAGATCATCAACTGATTGACCGCCCGCACCTTTCGCGTTCGCGCATCAAAATGACTTCGGCGCTGCAACGACGACAATTTGCGTTAGTCGCCACTGTATTCCAACTCCTCTTCGGCATCCTCTATGGCGTCTTCTGTCGCTACAACACCAACGCGATGCCTTTCGGCAGTTCTAGTCGAGTTTACGTCAATACCGACTATCCTTGTGAGTTTAGGATGTTTTTTGGCCGTTTTAAACTCAATCTCTGTTCAGTGTTCCAAGACATTCACGTGATGGTGTTCGTCGGGTTTGGATTCTTGATGGCGTTCTTGAAACGATACGGATTCTCGGCGGTTACGGTCAATCTGATGCTTTCGGCATTTATCGCGCAGTGGGCGACGCTTCTGCGAGGTTTCCTGACGAAAGAGTTTCTGGAAACGGGGAAATTCACAATTTCCATCAATCAGTGAGTTTACTGTCGTCTATTTGCAGTCTGCTTGTGCACTCGGGTACTGTAGGAGGCCTTTAGATCGTCTGCGGTAACGCGGGAACTTGTACGGGATAAAATCGCATGATTCGCGGCTGTTTTTGGAGTTTTTGTGCGATTCTGATGGTTTATTGGTGTTTGCAGGGCTCTGGCTGCCTTGTAACATCCCCAAAAGCTGGAAAATCGGACAAAACACGCCAAAAAATTGAATTTTTGCTTAATCAGAGCCGAACAAACTGTTTGCAGTCTCCTACAGTACCCGCATGAACAAGTGGGCAGCAATAATCGCCCAAATTCCAGGCTAATGCGAGCGGACATGTCCTGTGTTGTGGTGCTCATCTCCATGGGCGTCCTGCTAGGCAAACTGACCCCGGTGCAGTTCCTGATTCTCGCCTTCATCGAAACGTCGCTCAGCATCCTTTCCGAGCACATCATTTTCACCATTTTGCACGTAAACGACGGCGGCCGATCGCTGGTAATCCACACATTCGGCGCCTATTATGGTTTGGCCGTTGCGCTGGTCGGTCACAAGAAGAACGTGATGGAGACGGACTCGGAGGGCAGCATTGACCACTCGGATCTGTTCTCCATGATCGGGACGCTCTTTCTGTGGATCTTCTTCCCCTCGTTCAACGCCGCCGTTCAGCAGCCCGAGGACGCGAGGCACCGAGCGATCATGAACACGTATCTGGCGATGTCGAGCTGCACGATGATGACGTTCATCGTTAGTTCGTTGGCCGATAACTTGGTTAGTTAAGCGACGCATGGCGAAATGAAAGAATCGCACTGTTTAGGGTCGCTTCAATATGCTCCACATCCAAAGCTCCACGCTAGCGGGCGGCATAGCGATGGGCTCCGTGGCCAATGTGGTCCTCTATCCGTATCATGCGCTCGTTGTGGGAGCGCTGGCCGGGCTGATTTCGGTTGTTGGTCCATGTCTACATTACGGTAGCGGCGATTCTTCGCTATAACCCTCTAATACTGGACT
Organism: Steinernema feltiae; assembly: GCA_007213375.1. NCBI lineage: Eukaryota > Metazoa > Nematoda > Chromadorea > Rhabditida > Steinernematidae > Steinernema > Steinernema feltiae. Next base: position 3,618 of record MQUG01000805.1, on the reverse strand, counting down.
TGCATTTGCAGCCAAAGCTATTGGAAACGAAACTGGGCGTTTTCGACACGTGTGGCGTTCACAATCTTCACGGATTGCCCGGATTGTTGTCAGGAGTAAGGAGTTGGCTTGAAAATGAAGCAAAAAATGATGAATTTTCAGCTGTTTAGCATATATTTCGTGCTGCACTACGAGCCGGCCGAGTACGGCAAGAGGTAGGAGCCGCGAAATGCGCCTTTTTCATCCGAATTCCTTTCAGTTTGTACACAATCTATCCCTATTTCGAGAAGGGAGAGCTTGGAGGGGATAGAGACGCCTACTCTCAAGCGCTCTACCAGCTAGCCGGGATAGGCGTCGCTCTCTTCACCGCTGTCATTGGTGGAATGTGCACTGGTAATGGAGAATTTGGATTTTCTGCCTCATTGGAGTTCATTTGCAGGCGCTCTGCTGAGGCTAAATCTGTGGAATCAGGTGGACGATCCACTACAATCATACGACACGAATTATTACGGAAAATCGGGGTTTAACTTCTTGAATCGGGTAGGAATACAGTGACTACGGTAGCGTTGTAGATGGTTGATTTAGTTCGCGGAAGAGGACGAAATCGATATGGAAGACAAAAGGAGTAATCGGCTCAGAGATGTCGTTTACTGAGCGCTTCACGGCTCTAATAAATGACTCATAAATGTCGATTTTCTGCTTCTGTGATCTCCATTTTCAGCTCTCTCCATTCGATTAACTCATTTCCAGTCGTTGACGATGACTGTATTCCCCAGATTGTGACTAGATCATTGACTATCACCCTCTACTGCTCGATTCTCGCTCTCGCAATCGACTGTTCGAGCTCTCTTTCTCCGCTGTCAGTCATGATAACCCTTTGTTTCCTACTCATCTGTGCTTCGCTAGCCTCCGCACTCGACCAGGTGCTATTCGAGGAGGAGCAGAAAAGCGACCTTTAGAGGCAAGTGGTGGCGCGAGAACTACGACTACTGCCGGGAGATCATGCAGCAGCTGCCACAGTGGTACCGCGACACGGAAGAGTATCTCCTCAATTACAACGATAAACATTCCATGGATGTGCGAAATCGCGAAGAAGCAACTGGAGGACAGTGGTCGGGGTTACCTCGTTGCTGAGATGCAGAATTCAAACGAGGAATAAATGTTCTTTTCTGTCGTATTACGCAAAACTTGAAAAATGAAGTTTGTTTTCCACGTTCTCGTCTCCTGCTTCGCAGTGACCGCGTTTGCGCAAGACGGACACGGAATCACCGATGCCCACATCCAGCAGCGACGGACGAGCCTCTTGCAATGAATCTGATGCGCATTTGTCGGCTTCACACATTGATCGGATTTGCATCAAGCGAAGCCGCGATCGCTTCTGCCATTTGCGATTCTTACGATCGGAGTTGACATCATCGGTTGGAACTCGACAACTCGCTCGCCACGCGCAATAAATTACGATTTTAGTGGCCCTCTCGCTCGCGAAGTTGGTCAGTGCGATCTGACAGCGATTGCGCGCGATTTTCTGTGTGCGCACTGCTGTTCTGATTTTGTGACGCGATGCGAGCGCGCGCGAACCTCCGAAGGCGGAATTTGATGTTTGGTACGCGTTCGGATACGTTCGAAGAAGCTGGATTATTGTTTGAGTTAAAGCGTCGCTGATCACGTCGAAAACGTGACATTCTGTTGTTGTTTGATTCGCTCTCGCTCGCGCGCGCGCGTGTTTATCCGTCATGCATGTACCGAACGTGCGATATTTGCGGATTTTTTTAAATTTCGAATTTAATTCGTCTTCTTCACTCACTCCCAATTCAGATCTGCGCGATGTTATTTCGAAAATCATAAATTCTCAATTCGCGGTTTTTGCATTATTCTATTAGATAATCACACATTTCTGATTTTTTGTTGGCTTTGCAGTACTTCCCATGAAATGGAGAGCAAACTTGAGCAAGCTCAAAGAACTTTTGCCAATCCCGCGGCTCTGGATGTTGCGTTACTAGATCAGGTAAGATCGCCAACGAATACAGGTTTGATTGACAATTGCTCAGGTTGTTGCGGTGATGAATGGAGCACCTGGCAATGATCAAAAGAAGGCCTTAGAGATCTTGTCGCAATTGAAGGAAAACCCGGAAGCATGGTCAAGTGTGGACTTTATCCTTGAGAAGAGCGCTCTGTTGCAAACCAAGTATTTTGCGTTGCAAATACTTGAAGCCACTGTTAGATCAAAGTGGAAGACCCTCCCGCGAGTGCAATGTGAAGGAATAAAAACTTTCGTCATAACGAACATTCTGGAAATTAGCTCGGATCGTACGAAATACGAGCAAATGAAGTTGTACGTCCAGAAGCTGAATTTGGTCTTAGTACAGGTCAGCAAGCGTTTTCTAATGTTATTTTAGTGAATTTGTTGTAGATCGTGAAACAAGAATGGCCAAACCAATGGACAACCTTCATGCAAGACATTGTTGGATCCAGCAGAAGCAATGAAAGTCTTTGCATGAACAACCTGACCATTCTTCGGCTGCTGAGCGAGGAAGTTTTCGAATTCGAACAAGATTTAACCCAAGCGAAATCCCAACGTCTTAAGCAAAAGTTTTGTGGCGAGTTTGAGGCGGTTTTTCGCTTGTGCCACGCTGTTATGGTGTGTATGCATTTTTGAATTTATTCAATGCAATTGACTTCTTAGGAATCTAGCGAAAGCGCGAGTCTCATCGACAACACCCTTCGAACTCTACACCGTTTCTTGAGCTGGATTCCTGTCGGCTACATTTTCGAAACAAACTTGATTGAGCTACTTACAACAAAGGTGCGTGGTTATCATATGCCTCTTTACGCTGGTTTTTTTGCAGTTCCTTCCATTCCCTGTTTTCCGATCGATCACGATCCAGTGTTTGACGGAGATTTCTTCCATCGATATAGCTGACAAGAACGCGGAATACAGTGCAACCATAGTCGATTTACTGCTAAAGGCTACTGGAGTGTTGAATGATCAAATATCTCCCGATCTCGACATGAATGCATCTTATCACAATGGATCGGATGAGGACCAGAAATTTGTTGCTAACTTGGCACAATTTCTTTCCACTTACTTGAAAGTCCATCATAAGGCTGTCGAAATTTCGCAGGTTAGTTGTAGATGATTTTTAAACAGAAAAAGTGTTTAAGCTATGAGAGTGCATGAAAGTGTGCTGTTTAGGTTCACTGAGCCGACAGCTGGATTTTATTGTAAACATGACTTCAATATGACATTTTGTTCAATTTCCAGGATTCTGACTCGAATACGCGATACACGGACATCAAGCGGGCCCACAAAATCAGCATGGAATACCTTTTGAAAATCAGCGAAGTAGAGGATGTTGAAGTTTTTAAGGTATACTAGCATTTTGATACAAGCGAGCTTTCTTTATTATTTTTTTTGTAGATTTGCTTGGAATACTGGAACTGGCTAACGACGGAGTTGTATCGAGAGAACCCGTTTCCTACTAGTGCACCGTTGCTTGTCAATGCATCATTTTTGGGGTTTCCTGGCATGTCCGATGTCCCTCGTCGTAACCTCTATAACGAAACGATGTCGAGACTCCGGACAATCATGATCGGTCGAATGGCTAAGCCAGAAGAGGTCCTTGTAGTTGAAAATGAGTC